>CAXKVY010001819.1:307500-592445 GCA_964058915.1 Tetropium fuscum | reverse complement strand
GTCCGCCATATTGGATTTAGAGTGACATCATTTTATTTTTGTATTCTCCTTGGCAAACCCTTTATTTTAATACCAATATCATGGAAGTGCATATAAAATAACTAATCCGCATTCTTGGGCGGTCCGCCATATTGGATTTAGAATGACGTTACTTAGCTAAACATGCATTATCATCCAAACTAAACGTGTACGCAAAATTTCAGCTCATTCGGTTGAGGATAACTGCTTTAAAATTACAAACATGCAAACATACATAGTTACATATACATACATAGCGAGTTAAATAAAAACTTTTAAAAAATGGTGTACGCCACTGATATTTTTCCCTGTGGATATTTTTTCTGATTAGCCTGGTCATTGCCAAATGAAAACAGTATCTTGCGTTTTTCTGGTCAGGCGCGCAGTTTTTGCTTGAACGGTCAGAAGTGCCAGATCACCCGAATTTGAGGCAGCGGTGCTGCAGGAAAAATACGAGCATTCTGAGACGAGTACGAGAAAAGTCCCTAGAGCATATTTGACATCAAACTGTATGGGGCGAATTTTGGATGAGTACAAGTGTTGCCTCTCAAGGATTTTCCACAGCGTGTCGAGTTTAAGTCACAAGTTAGGTTCACAGACGAAGCAATTTTTTCTAGGAATGCTATTCAAAATTTCCATAATATTCACGCGCGGACGGACGAAAATCCCCATACCACAGCTGAAACCAAGAGCAATTAACCTAATAGGCCCTTTTTCTGCCAAGACGCCTTACCTGCATTCTCTCCAAGAAAAACTGCCTATTTAGCTTGGACAGAAACAGGGAAAGTGAAACAAATGTTTGGTCGCGACTCCTGGACTGATAGGGATGGAGGGATGATCCGATAGGGATAATATTGATGTAATTGTGTAGGTTGGACCTTTGTGCATCGAATAGAAGTGAGCCGAGCATTCTAAGTTTACGGGGACGACAAGATGGAGAAACCTAGTGAGGCTCTTACGTTTTGACTATTTTAAATGCTATGAATAAAATTATGTCGAGGTCTAAGTGTGCTATAAAAAAGTTAAGGTTTTACAGATCGTGATGATTTAGATGGGTCGTGTAGGGTGGACCTTTCTGCGTTGAAAGATGTAATACGGGTGTTCAAAGTTTACGGGGGAGCAAGGGGCAGGAAAATAATGAAGCCCTATCGAAAATCTATCAAGAGGGGCTGTTTTCTATTCGTATCTACCCAAGTGGACCTTTCTGCGTTGAATAGATGTAATCCGGGTGTTCTAAGCTTACGGGGGTGGCAAGGGGAAGGAAAATAGTGAAGCCCTATTATCTAAAATCTATCAAGAGTATCTACCCATGTGAACTGCTCTTACCTTTTCTTACACCCATAATAGTTCCAAGTACCGTCCTTTTTTGAAAGTTTTTACTTGTGGTAAAAATGGCGTTAGCGGCTTCATTACAAAACTCAATTTTTTTAATTGAAAGATTATGCGATTAGGAAAATTTTGTTATCGGAAATAAAAGAGGACGCGATTGTCGAGTCCGATATCTGCAACAGTTTTATGTTAACAGCTATAACAAACGAAATATTTTGAGATTGCAGGTAGGTGTCAGATTCAGATAACCTTAAAAAGTTAAAATTTACTAGACATGCAATATAGACACGGCCTTATAACCTGCCTGCAAAGTAGGGTAGCATACAAATTGCTAGCAGGTAATAAAGCTGGCCATAAAATAAATCTTATTGGCAATTTCTTTTATTTTGTAGTTATTCGTAAGAAAAATCGTAGCATAAGAGCAAAGTGGACAAAATAAAGTAGGTATGGCAAAAGCGCGGCCATAAAATTTGCGGCCTTATTACGTGTCTAGTTTGGTAATAAGACCGAAATGCAAGCTTTTTATGTTTTTTTGTCTTATTATACATATTATATTGTTTTTTGCGTTTCTACATCCCTCTTATTTGTAAGAATACATGTTTATTAACCATTTATTTCATTCCATAAAGATAAAATATAAAAATGTTGTTTCTGTACTTAGCCGACCTTATTATCCCTACACTACCATATATCTCAAAGCATTTTCATTTCAATATTTCATAAAAGTGTGAAAAAATATATAACTAGGTCATTTGGCAAATCTATATTTTTGTATTTTTTTGCGTTTAGTAGTATAGTATAAATCCTTTGTTTGTTACATTGAAATGGTTAGTAATAATATCTGTTATTTTTCTGTAGCCTAATAGTTCCTTTCAGTAAATAGTTCCTCATTTATATTTACAATATAGATAAGCCGATTTCAAACAGATTATATAGTCAACGCATAACCGTTTTTCGCAATCTCTTTTGTACCAATGGAACAGAGCAGTTAATTATATCTAATTTGTTGACGCTCATTATCTGAAACTGTCTTGGTCTAAAAGCTACAGGTTTATTAGAAGTAAGGGTTATTTTATTTCAGTTATATTTGTTTTTCCTATTTGTGTCAATGTGGTAGCATTACAAGATAACAATTGATTTAATACATTTAAAAACTATTTCTGGCATCCGGATTTTCTAAACCTACACAACTGAATTTTCAATTGCAATCTGTTTACGCTACACTCGGCATTCAAGATCCGTCACCCAGGTCCTTCGCCACTTATCCATCACGGTAATTGCTGAGATGACGGATTTAGAGTTTAAATGTTTATGTATTAATAAATAGGAATGCAGATAGAAATAACAAGGGCGCGTGCATAGCCTTCAACATCCAGTCTTATGATAATCGTTTTCATATCCAGTTCATTTCTTATTATTAAATAAGTATTATTACGTTCTTATCCATTAGTGTATTGTTTTCCTTCTATTTGTTTTCAGTTAGGTTATATTGTCTTGGCTGTATTTGTATAAATACCTACATAAATAAATATGTTTACTCCTATATATGTGAGTGTAATATGTAGTGAGGGGTGTCTAATTTAATCCATGATAACTACATTCATTTCCATTATGTAAGAATATTGCTTGAAGATTGATATACAGAAATCACAACGATTTCTGTAAATTTTTTGTAAAAATATCAGAGGACATGTTTCCAGGGACGCCACTGGTAGAGCGATAGAATAACTTTTCTAAATAAAATATTTGGATTAATATCCTATTAACACGTACCAAAATTAAAAATAATATCTAAAATAACATCTGATATATTAAAAAAATACTATAGTTTATAGAATGTGTTTATTAACTCAAAGCCTAACCCCCATCCCTGCTCCCAATTATGAATTTCGACGAAAAGAATAGTGAAAACAAGTCATATGCACATTATCTAAATTGACGCGAAAATGACGGTTTCGACGTAATGGCTCACGTAAATATCACGGGAAAAAGACGTCACTCTGCTGCCTGGGAGGAAGTACCTACCAGGTGTGTGGATATATACTTACCAAAACACATGCCACAGACTCCTGACAAAATCGTCAGACCGAAGACCAAAGGCCAGCTACCTATCTGCGTCAACTGGAAGATGCCGAATGCGAACAAGAGCACCATTACGGTCTGTCCAAACATCACAACGAACTGGGTCAGTACTTGGGAAAACAAGATCTCAGTACCATTGATTCCGTTTACAAGGGATCTCTCCAAAATTCCCTCGTTTCTCTCGAGCAACATAGCTCCCGAGGTGAGGGCAACAGCCATGAAGAAAATAATCCTACAAAAAAAAAATTCATATGTATAGTATTGAAGATATGCGCAATCATCATTAATCAATTTATATTTTGAGTAATTTTTTTGATTGGCGTATTCATGTCTTCTTTTGTAGCCATATTTAGCTAAAAGCGCTTTTATAGACTGTGAGTTTGACAGGTTAAAACACTCGCATGTCTATCACCTTTAATTAGAGGCTACTACGAAGTACATAAATTGTATAAATAGGGCCGTAATTTTAAATAACCTACACAGGTTAGGACTTACGTAAGAATGACACCTGGTGCGGCAAAATCAGTGAAATCGGGATTTTCATATCCATAGACTGGTTTTTCCCACTAAAAATAACTCATTATAAATAATCTATTATTACAATTTTATCAGGATTATCAGGATAATTTAGTATGCCTCTCAGTTTTACTTCCTATGTGTTTATATGAGAGTTTTTAAACGCATAAAATTCTGTTTTCTTCTCATAAAATATAAAATTGGTGAAAATTAGAAAAAATCTGCTAGTTACACAAAATAGTACTTTTCCCAACTGGTTACATAAATAGCTAGTAAGTACCAAGATACCTATTACATGTCACTGAATGTGAGGTTAGATAACCTAAAAATATCTAATTTTTAATCACGCATTTAATAATATTCCCAATCCTATATTTACCCGCAACTTCAGAAATATGTACTAAAGTGTATATAAATATTGTTCTCGCTCGTAAAAAGTTGATGTTGTTCACAATAAGCAAATAAATGTTTAACTGAAAATACAAAAAAAATCCCATTTAAACACGTAGAAAGTCAAACTGAAAGGCATACTAAATTAGTTCTAAATTTCTCCACTCGGTGCGCATCGCTTATATCTATTCTAAAGTCCCTAGATTACCAGAGTACCGCAATTGGTTTGTCCACTCCGTTGGAGTCAAAATGGCCGCCGATGACATCTGACCACATCGTGTCAGATGTCAAGATTGCGTCAAACATATTTTGGAAAATAATTTTATGGTAAGCGCTTCCGGAACTGAAACGTATACCTATATGACGAGCAAGTTTTCAAAAGGACATACAAAATTTCATAAAATGAGATTTGTCCGGAGGTATTGGCATCTATTTTGTCCGTAAAGTATGTACGTACCAGCAATTATTTTGTTTCTAAACAGCTTCTTTCCTATGTTAAATCAATATTAAAACCAGTTATTTGTTTTCAAACAAGCTTTATATCCACAAAACTCGATACAACAAAGCTTTAGTTTTTATTTGTAGTTGTTACTTCAGTCCCGGAAGTACGAAAATAAATTTTTGTAGGTTAATCTAGGTTAAATGTGACATCTTTTCAAATTTCCCACCAAAGTGTTGGAGTCAAAATGGCGTCAAAATGGCGTCAACTCTGGTAATCTAGGGAGTTTAATTCTATTCCGAATTATAAGATATTATTAACATACCCTTATTGGCAAACTGGCAATTTTTGGATCAACGTCACATGATGACAGGTAATTTGAGAAGAAGTCTTCAAAGCCAAACAGCAGATCCCTTGTGAGGAAAGTTGCAATATTCTCATCTAAAAACAAAGAGTCGTTTGATCGTTCTATTCAAAGCAGCAAAAGCTTCATTCTGTCACACATGCTCCTAGGTAAACCATAATAATAATGTACATTATTACGACTAATGGACAGAGTTTTCTCGCATATTTTAACTAGGTATTACCTAGAGGGTTTATTTCTTTTAAAAAAATGGCAAATACAAAAGTTTAAGGACTTTTAATTTTTTTAAATATTTTTTTCGAAGTAAATGTTGATTCGAATGATTTCAATGTTGCGTCTCCGTCGTCTTATCAGGACGTGACATCGGGGCGCCCGCCACTTGAAACCTAAAGGGTCAGCATTACTTTACTTACGATTTCGAAAAAATATACTATTTTTTATCGTTCGTTTAAATATCTGACAACAGCTTAAAAATAATCACATAAATAGGTACTCGTATATACTCACTAGATTTATCAGGAAAAACGCTGATACTAGACGTAATGAGGTCCAGGTTGGATACATCTTTTCCATTATCCAGCCTAGATCTCAACGAATCGGAAAAGTTGTGAGGTACCACCAGCATAGCCCAGGTATCTCCTCTTTCTACTCTTTCCCTGGCTTCGTCCTCGGTTTTGTAATATTTCTGCAAGAAAACAATAAACCTAAATAATATATTCACTTGATCCTGCAACCATGAATCCCAAAATACATCGCATAAGGGTGGACATATTTTCCCAACACATGGGTTCCTATATTATAACGGAAAATACTCACCAAGTCTAAAGAATAATTTTTCGCAACATAGTCCAAATAATTGCAGCTCAGCCTTGTACTATTGCATCCCGGTAAAGTCTTGCAATGCTCACTTGGAAAATCAATCTCATTATTAACAACAGATAGCTTAATACCATTTGGATCATGCCCTATAGACCAGCAGAACAGTATGGTTTGACCTACAAAGTGATCGAAGTGAAAAACCAGAGAATCGATAGAGCTGGTATTTACTTGGTGAAAATCAATTCATATCAATTCATAACAGAAAACACTTCAGTGTTATAAGATATTCACAATATTTGCATTTTTTCCATAATAATTGTAATTGCCAAACAATTGTAATGGAATCAATAAAAATATTGTGAAAATCTTATAACACTGAAGTGTCTTTTGTTATGAAATGATAAATCATAATTTACTAAGCCTAATTCCTAAGCCTTACCTACTGGTAGACCAATAATAAACATCATGATAGGAATATTCCTCCACATCCACAAGAAGTTCTTCCAAATCAGTGCACGCATGTGATTTAACTTGACTATTTTTAAGTAATCTTTGAATGAGGTCTCTGGCTCCTCGTCCGGGGGTAGCTCGGGTGGATGGTCATTGGAAGGTTCTGGAGCTATTGAAACTCTCCCTGGAAATGTTTAGAGTTTTACATATAATTAATATTAAATTGAGAGTGGAAAAATGCAGTTGGTTTTTGGGCGACGCGATGTGGGAGCTCAAGGTACCAGTGAGTGTTTCGAGCGGACTTAGTTTTGGGTTTTTTGCGGAAATTGATGGGACAGGAAGAATTTGGGAATTTGGGCAGGAGGGAATTGTCCTTAAGAAATTTTGTGTAAAGGTTTGTGTAAAGGTATGGCGTTTGAGTGTTAAAATCGCGTAGATTCAAGTAAGAAGAGAAAGCACGGCTGTAGGGGTGAACGTGTTTTTATTGGATAAATGAAAGTACAAAGGGTGGAGTACACAAGAATTGATATCTTATCGTAGGGTTAACTAAATATAGGTGTTAAATAAGGAATAACACAGATGATATATTATGGAAATATGGAGGGGGAGTCATAATTCGCCTGCAAAGATTCATAATTCGAGTCCAGGGCATAATTTATTCTTCATATTAATTTTTAAATTACTTGCTTCATTGCTATTGTAATAGTGTACATTGTCTCTTGTCCGTCTATTATAAGGTGTTGGTCTATAGCAGACGACGGAGGCAGAGATAAGTATTTTCCCCATTAAAAAGGTAACTGCGGTAAGAGTAAACTTTACATAGACATAGGAAGACGTAAGACTCGGAATAAATACCGAGCATATAGATGTTACTTATACAGAAGTTCCCCTACTGCCTGAAATTTTGCAAATAGAATATTTTGACTAGTGTGGACCAGAAACTGTGGCCTAGTAACTGCTAGAGTAGGTTTGATAATAAGTAACAAAGTGACAACCTAATAGCAGAGGTATGAAGTTGAAGTCCTCCTAAACGGCTGGACTGATTTTTATGAAACTTTTGAAAACGTTTTCAAGTATATAATATGAATAATATTAGTTTTTATCCACATTCGTGCTAATTGTAATTTAAATAAGTTATATAATACTTATGTGTTGTGTATTTATTAAAGAACAATGCCACGTCTTCGTCGAGGAAAAAATTGAGTCGACGTACACGGGGTGCACAAATAGTCCATAACCGTCGATAAAATAGAACGGCAGAAGATCTATTGACGGACAATGTAAATTTAAGAAACCAGGTTGCAAACACATGTGCAATTAAAAGTGGAGGGCACTACAATGAACGTCTTCGAGCTAATGCATTGATACAAAAATAGACACGTCAACTAGTTACCGACGCACACAGATCACATGATTGACAGCGCGTACAAGAACGTCGAGCATTGACACGTGCATCAGTTCACCGCCTTGAGTTCGAATATGAGCCGGAAATAAACTATTCGTCAAATACACTAATTGTCATCGGCAATGTGGTCAAAGAATGCCAACACTGTCATGCATTTAAATACAAAGGGAATCGGCCTGTCTTTGTTGCGCATCAGTAAAAGTGTCACTTCCACTTCCACACTTCCACTTCCACTTCCACATCTCTATCATAATTGTTTTTGCCTAATATTCGTAAATTCAATTCTTGCTTCCAAATGACGTCGTTTAGAGCAATAATAATCCTTCAGAATGTGGATGGTCGTAATTTTGAGCATTTAAGATTCAGGGTCCAGTGTATCATAAAATTTGTTCTTCGTGCTTAGTACCTAATACCGATTTGCAAATCTATTTCATGGACGATGAGGAGGAACAAATTAACAATACGCTGCTAATACAAGCACATCGAGCAGATGGAGGAGCGAGTTTTTCTAGAAAACCCGTCCCATTTTAACTGATTTCCAGGGCTACACTTAGGTACGCCTAGGCCGAAGTCCGTGCATTATAAGCCACGGTCGGGTCTACGTGCTCCTCTTTGCCGCTATTACCACGTTAGCAACCAAATTCAAGAGCCCAGTAGACATTTATTTGGGGTAGTGTAAATAAGGGGTTAGCTAATTTGCTCTCTATAATCCCACGGTTATTCGGAATTAAAATATCAATAACCTGGTGGCGGCGAAGCTACCGCTCTTTTCGAGGCTCTTTTATTAAATACCCCTTAGGTAAGGCAGCTTCGCCGTCATTTTAGCAGCACGCGACGTCGGGACGCTCGCCACTAAAGTGTCAGCGTTACAGTTTTGACTCGCAAAACAGTTTTGACAAAATATTCCTAGTTGAAAGTACTTAAAGTTGCTGATTACCTGTTCTGCTCGACATGGACACATTATCACCAAATTCTCCAGAGATCTCTCCTACTTCATCATCTAGGACGGCAGCATCATTAACAGCACCAGAAGCAATCGAGGGAATCTGAATTGTGTCAGTCACACTTTGAAGAATGCTGGATCTACGCCTTTTCCCCATATTTTGAATTACACTGAGCTTGAGGAATACATCTTCTAAACTATCAGCTCCAAATTGAGTTATCAATCGCTCGGGTGACTCTTCTGCTAAGAAGTAACCACCCCTCATCAACCCAATCTGAAAGAAGCTACAATTTAATACCTAATTAATATTAACATATCATATTCGGCTATATGTCAGAGTGAATACGCTTCATATAATTAACGTACTTCGCGTTTAATTTAATGCACTAACAATTCAAAAAAATCAAATGTTTGGCTACATAACTGTACGTAAGGTTGTTAGCATTGTGCCAAAGATATTATAGAAACCGGTATTAACGATATGTTTATTACCAGGAAGAACCTGACGAAAATAAAGTAAAACATGTATAGAAATGTAATATAGTAAAAGGTAAACTTGGCTCGGATGACAACTTATTATAAAAACCTGTAAATGGACATCATAGCTTAAAGCAAATAGACAATTTATTTCATCTGCAAGGTGCTTTCCAAATTCACAAATAGCTGTTAGCCTTGTGCGTTTAACTCATAGTGGCTTTACATGAATTGCCAAAACCGATTGAAGCTTTATACTGTGAGCTCGTAAAGTTTGGAATAAATTCAATTAATCGTTATTGAAGGATTTTCACAGGAAATCTTCGGACACGTCAACTTTATTTTATAAAATGTCACTTTTTTCAGCCATCGATTTTTTTTTTGTTTTGTTCGTTTTTGAGCTATGACGTCATCGACAATTTTTTAAAATGACAACCCATATTTTTTTTCACGGATTTCGATAGAGCACATTTTTCTGAGTGCGAATATGTCAAAAACATAGTACCTTTAACATTAAAGTGTTCGAGATATTCGGTTGCAAAGTTTTAAGAATGAATTATACAAGCGATGACCAAATGCTAATCATTTATCTAGAAATCGCAGGAAAAACAACAGTTTTGACAGTTGTCACAATTTTGAAGTTTTTCCTCGCAAGTTTGTGTTTTAATCAGTTGAATAATATCATTAAGTAAGTTGATTAATCATTATTCCATCATAATTCATTTTATTTAAAAATGGTCCGTCGTTTGAGTGAAAGGGAAAGAATCGAAATTTTGATGATGATCGGTTACGGGGACAGAGCTCGCACACAAGTAGAAGTTTGCCGTTTATTTAACAACAAATATCCAAACAGAGAACCAATTACACAGTCCACCGTTAGCAAAATAGAACAAAAGTTTTTAGAAGTGGGTCATACGAGAGATCGCCCTAGAACGGGTCGTCCACCAGTGCAACAAGATGTTAAATTGAATGTTCTACTAGAGCTTCAAGAAAATCCCCATTTACCCACCCGCCAAGTGGCGGCAAACAACGGAATAGTTCAAAGCTCCGTCTTGAAATATTTGAAATTGAACAAATGGCATCCGTATAAAGTGGTTTTGGTCCAAGAGTTAAACGAAGATGATCCTGACCGTAGGTTACAGTTTTGCCAAACCATGTTGCAACGCCTGATTGATGACGACGGATTTTTACGCAATATTGTTTTTTCTGATGAGGCTACATTTTATCTCGACGGCACAGTTAACCGGCAAAACTGTAGATATTGGTCTCCTGAAAATCCACACTGGAAAATGGAAACTCGTAGTCAGTTTCCACAAAAAGTTAACGTTTGGGCTGGTATTGTAGGTAATCGTAATTTGGGCCCATTTTTCTTTGAAGGCGTATTAACAGGTGAAATATATTTAGAATTTTTAAGAGACGACTTAGTCCCTGCACTTGCGGTACTTTACCCAAATGACGTAGATCCAGATCTGCCCCATCACACGATATGGTACCAACAAGACGGTGCACCACCCCATTTTGCAGTGATCGTTCGCGATTATTTAAACCATGTATTTCCTAACCATTGGATTGGTCGCAGGGGAACTATCGAATGGCCCCCTAGATCTCCAGATCTCACTCCCCTAGACTACTTTTATGGGGCTATTTAAAGAGCAAAGTCTATTTCAATAGACCAAATACCATCGAAGAATTAAAGGACAGAATTCGCAATGAAATTCGAACCATTCAACCCGATACTGTTGGTAAGGTTCTGCAGGAGTTTCAGTGGCGGATGGGATATTGCCAGGAAGTGAATGGAGGTCACTTTGAAAATTTACTCTGATTTTATTTTTTACTTTAATTATTTATCATTTATTTGTTAAAATATTTTTTTTTGTTTAAATTGTTGTTAAAAAATTAAACAGATTACTCCCAAATCTTTCAAAATGTTCGATAAGCTACCAAAATAAATAATATTACTCCTTAATCTTTTAAAATGTAATAAGCTATAAGCTATTAGAATCAATAAGCTATTAAAAATCTTGACCCGCCCGATAGCTTATGCATGGTGCCATGGTACATTTTATAAACTTTGCAACCGAATATCTCGAAAACTTTAATGTTAAAGGTACTATGTTTTTGACATATTCGCACTCAGAAAAATGTGCTCTATCGAAATCCGTGAAAAAAAATATGGGTTGTCATTTAAAAAAATTGTCGATGACGTCATAGCTCAAAAACGAACAAAACAAAAAAAAAATCGATGGCTGAAAAAAGTGACATTTTATAAAATAAGGTTGACGTGTCCGAGGATTTCCTGTGAAAATCCTTCAATAACGATTAATTGAATTTATTCCAAACTTTACGAGCTCACTGTATATCACTTTAGTATACATTATAATTAAAATGTTACTGTGCTGCTTAGTCCGTTTAAAGTAAAATTAGAAATTATTCATTCTAAATAATCCCCGAAGGTCTTTAATATCTCGATTACCAGGGAATTTCGATGGTTGATGTGCTAAACTGGAATACCTTGGACACGAGACGGGCATAACGACTTCGCTGCTTACGTGTGTTATTTATTCGGTGGGCAGTTGAACTTGTGGGTACCAATTTCAAGAGAATTTTGTGAAAAGAGCAGTGCTGATACCATATATTTTCAACAATTATATATTAACATATTTTCAACAGCTCGCGAGGAGCGACTGATTATATTATCGATACAGTAGTGAATTAGTGAAATGACCGTATCCACTGACTAAGATTGAAATTTTTAATTCGTTTTTTTAATGGGTTTTTAGGGATTTTAGTTTATTTACATTATATTTTTAATTTTACACTTCATGAATTTATTTTGTATTCAAGAAAACTATTATTTCAGTTGTAATAAAGCTTTTTAGTAAAAATTTTCTATTTTTGGGTGGGGAGAAAACTGTTCTCTAGACATTTATTTACAATATTAGGTGTCGAAGTTGCCTTCGAGACGTCGACTCCCAATTTAAATCCATAAATCCATAAATTCCTATAAATTTTCAAATAAAATCCATAGTATATGATGCAGCATTTTCACATTGCGCACGCCCGATACTTGCTACAAACAATATGGAAAGGCGCAATTTCAGAAAACCTTCAAAAAGTATCGAAGATGCCCTCTTTTAAGGTGATCATTTGTTTTTACATGTCATATTAGTCAAATCAAAGGCGCCGACGGTAACTTAGCGATGAGGGAAACTATAGCTTATAGCTAATTGCATAAGCAGAGGTGCGAGTTTTTAAACATGTCATGTTCGTGGGCGGTTATCGGGTATTCAACTTCTTTTTAAGCAATAGTTTTGCAATATTACTATCTGACTAACTGTTTGTTTTTATTCGGACGATTTATTTGTCTCGGCTCGGGTCTGCGGTGCACTATTGCCCTACGGCCCGCACTGACTGTTTCATATTAACTCCGAAGGATGGTATATCAACTATAGAACCTTCACCGAATATTATATAGCATCAGATCTGCGTACAAGCTACCAGAATATGGAAGCGCAGAACATTTATTTTTGCGGAATCGACAGCAGTGTTGAAAATGGAAAATGTATTTATGGAATATATGGATTAATGCAATTTTTTTAAGTAATAAGTACAAATTAAACTGAGGAAAACTCTCGGATAAGATACAACTTGTGCAATTATGGTTACAAACGACAACTATTAATATATCAACGTCAGTTTACTATCTCAATAAAAATGTATATACGCATATTGTAACGTTTATGTAATAACCCTGTTTCATTACCATTATAAACTGAAAAAAAACATAATGACAGTCGTCAATTAGAAAATTATAAGTAATATTCGTTGATATCCCATCCATCCTTGAGACTATAATAGTAATATACTAAAACACATTATTTGCATACTATAAAAATTTACGGGGATAATAACACATTTTCAGTCTGTTTAAAATGTGGGTATTTTTTTTGCTTATAAACAAATAGAATTTATTATAAATTAAATTTTATTTGGAAATAAAATATATTTTTAAATAAAAATATTTTTCAAATAGTACTTAGCAAAATAAAATTATTTTGAACACAATACAATATTTTTTTCTAAATTTGACATGTAAAGTGAGACTTTTCAAAACCCTTTAACGTTAAAAAACGTCTTACTTTTCACAACCAGTTACGAAAAGTAAAATATTACGCAACTGGTTGTGTAAGCTATTTATGTAACCAGCGCTAGCGAGTTTCGCAAAAGGATGCTAGTTACACAAAATAGTGTTTCCCAACGTGTTTCATACAAATAAAACACGCTGGGAAACACTATTTTGTGTAACTCTCAACCTTTTTCGGAACTCGCTAGCGCTCGTTCGGCAGAAATCTGCTCGTTACACAAAATAGTACTTTTCCCGACTGGTTACATAAATAGCTATTATTAACAATATTATTTAATAATACTGAATTTTCAGACTTTGGTCGTTGTTTATAAAAAAAATAGGACAAATGTGGCTGTACGTAGTGTACGTCTGTAGGTACGTGTCATTTACTAACCCGCCCCTATGACGTACAGCCTTCAGATTCCTGTAATAAATTGAATCACCTTTTTTTTATAATGACGTCTGCTCATAATATATTATTATTTAAGAGAAACGGGTATTTTAATTACTGCCAAGTCAATAAATACAAAATAACGTCAGTATACGCAAAAACATAAACCATTAGATTTTTAAAAAATGTTTTAAATTTGAAAAACTTTGTAACTACATAATAAACTATTAAAAATCTGTTTTTAAATTATCTATATCTATACTAATAAATATTTTTTTCTCTATCTTGGCCTTGAGAAACGCTCATTCAGCCACTAAATAAAATTGAATTGTCTGTTTGTAATGTAAAAATAACAGATTTTTACTAAATGCATATTAAAGTATATACGGTACTTATAACCACCTTATAAACCATTTTTTAAAGTTTTTGTATGTCTGTCTCTCTGTCTGTCTGTCTGTCGGTCGGTCGGTCTTTTTGAAAAAGAGTTCCGCGCAAGAAAACTAAAATCCATGAAATTAATAAATACATCCAATTAATAAATACCTAATTATTTATTAACATAAATCTCCAGAGTATTTTTATTTGCTTCGAGTAATAATCTTCGAGTAAATAGAGTAGCAGGGTCCAGTACCGCGCGCACGCCATGCTGCTACCGCACCAAAAGGCGCCTCCCACCGCTTCCCCCCTCACCGCTTCACCGCGTCCCCTTCCACGACTTAATATTTTAGTGGGCAAATATTTTTCTCGATAATGATAAGCCTTTCGGAAATTAAAAAAATATTTTGTGATATATTATGACTTTTTATTAATTTGTTAAAAATTTAAATATGGACAATACCTATTAGTTTATAAAGTAGTTAGACACCAAGAGATAGACAAATTTTCGAAATAACTGTAAAGCGACAATTTTGTTTAATTTTTTTGCGGTAAGGTTTTTATTTTCATTCTGTTTTAATGTTTTTAATGTAACGTTGTTTAATGTAACGTTTTTAATGTAACGTAATGTAATGTTTAATGTAAACTTTTAAAAATAATGGTGGAAGGTCATTCTTTTTTACATACCTATATGTAGGCAGGTATACCTAGCTAGACCTATATGTAGAACATATTACGAATGTATAGTAATTTAAAAGCCATTGCAGCCCACCTAACTTCTGTTGCTGCCATAGGACCCAAACATTTTTTTAAATCTTTCAATCTTCAATCAACCGTTTAACTGATACACTTGAAACAACTACTATTTGTTGATAAATAGTTCTTCGCCAAACTTGGTTTATTTATTTTCTTATTTTCCGAAAAGTTCTTTTTAAACAAATTATTTCATTATTTTGCGAAAATAAGATATAAGTACGGCCATTTTAGTATTCGATGGCTCCGTGATACGCCGGATTAGCAACTACTAGAATATAAACTAAAAATAAGAAAAACTTATACAACCACTTTAATCAAATAACTTGTCTACTATTCCAAGAACATGGAAGATTTGGTGCAGATTTGTCAGTTTAGATCTATGCTGTGCAATGTCTTCCGATGTAACTACGGTCAGCTAGGGAAAAATACGTACATTTTATTCTCAGAATAGCTCACTTATATAAACATTTTGTCATAGTTATCTATTACTAATTATACCTAAGCTCAATGTTCAATTTCCATACTTAACTTGGCCTTAAAATAATCCTTGAAAAACAATTTAGTATAATGTGAAATCATTTGTGAAATGGATTACTTTGTATGTTTTAAAATTAACGCCTTAGTTTACAAATAAACAAGTCTCCAATTTATCTTATCGTCAATTAATTTCCAGACCTCAAGACTTCGTTGCAAAAGACTTTTGTATTATAAAATGTAATGATACTCATTAAGTAGTATTTACGAAGAAAAATAAATCTTTCTGCGTTGTAGCCGCTATGCCATTTTAAATATTTGTTGAAAAAAATTTTTGATTCGCTACTCCAAAACAGCCAAGAAAGTTGAGTATAATCAGACAAATGGTAGAATTCTCAGCAAGTTTAGCGCCGCCGCCGCCGCCATCTGAATTATTTGATCTGACAAAAAAAGTTGATGATCTGCGATTCCGAGTTTGAACCGAATAGGGCCATAAATGACGAAAACGTCTGTCATGTTGGAGCCGCCATTCTGTATATTTATTTTGCTAAAAATCCGTGATATTCTAGCACGAAAAATCTGGATATACAAATTTTGAGTCAAATCGAACTTGAAATCACAAAATTCATCAGCCATATTGGAGCTGCTATCTTAAATATGTATTTCTTCTGAAAAGAATATCGTGACCCCAAAAACAGGAATTCACAGGAATTCGTGACCAGCGACCTCAAATTTCACGTCAAGATTTTAAGTCGAACAGAACCATTTATGGCAAACATGTCAGCCATCTTAGGTCTGCCATCTTGAATACTTATTTTAACCAAAAATTCGGCATCTGCGACCATAAAGTACTAATTTTAATTTTCAAAATTAAAATCGAAGTAGTCTCTGAAATATGTCTAATGTCTCGTCACCATGGGATTAGCTTTTAAGGTCTTTGCTATTCATATTTGTTTTGTACAAAGAAATCTTGGGTTTGTAGCAATTCATTACATAGAGAAAGAAATAAGCAAATAGATGAATAATAAGGAAGCCACACTTAAATGACCAATAAAACAAATCGTACATCACTCTGATCAAGATTCTTAATGAAGGTGAAAGAACTTGTTCAACTTCTAAGTGGTTCGTTTCCTTATAAATATATGTACAGATATATAACTGGTATGTTCCCTTGATATTTCCTTCTTTTGATTATTAGTGTGTCTTCCTTTGATTTGATATATGTATTTGATTATTTCTCTGTCATGAATAGCTACAAACCCAAAATTTATTTTCACAATAAATATGAATAGCATAGAACTGAGAACAAAGAACTTACTGGACACTGCTACTTTTAGTTTATTTTATTATTGCTCGAATAAGATCGAAGATTATTACTCGAAGTAAGTAAAAATACTCGGTTACGTTAATAAAATTAACGTGTTTGTATTGGACTATATTGGATGTAGGTATACTTCCCTATTTGATCGGATTTTGTTCACAACTCCATGAATTTATTTTTTTGCGCGGAATTATAATAATTTTTTCTTTTTCTTATATGAAAGTAGCCCAAGTTACTTCTTATAACATCAGCTATTTGTCAGTGAAAATCCCGTCAAAATCGGTCTAGCCGTTTCGGAAATTAGCCGGACCAAACAGACAGACGAGAATTTTCAAAATTATTTTTTTTGTTATAAGTACCGTATATACTTTCATAAGCATTTAGTAAAAATCTGTTATTTTGACATTATAAACCCACACTTCAATTTTATTTATTTGTATAGATTATTGAATTTTGCACAATAATAAAATATATAAAATATAAAGTTACCAAATGTGCCTGTCTAGTCTCATCGATGTAATGTGTTGTAATAATAACCGTAGTCCTTCCATGCTTAGTTATCTCCACTAGGTGATTCCAAATACTCGTCCGCAGAAGAGGATCAACTCCAGCCGTAGGCTCATCAAGAATCAGCAGCTCGGGTTCGTGTATAAATGTAGCAGCTAAAGAGACCCTTCTTTGCTGACCTCCACTTAGATTCTTCACTTGTCTATGGGCATCGGGCAGCTTAAGGAAGTCGATGTAGAAATCTACTTTATCGTCTACTTGCGCCGTAGTCATACCGGAAATCCAGCCGAAGTATTTTAGGGTTTCTCGAATGGTGAACTCCCCATAAAGGGCAATTTCCTGCAGATTCAAAAATATATATTAAAAACATCTAAACATGTATAGTGATAGTAATGCTGTATCAGTGGCATGGAATCCACAATGCAATAATTATTATATTCATTTAGTCTGTTGACATGTAGCTTTGTTTTTTGCGATTTTAAATCCGCTTTGACACAAATCAGTGAAATAAATAACCTCAAAAGAAAACTTGGAAATTTTAACAAATATTGCGCATCACAGAAAGAGATTGATAGGGAGAGAATAAAGGCAGTTTTCCTTAAAAGCAAAACTGATATCGAATAGAAGATAGAAGTTCGAAGAAAATTATTTCTAGCCTAACGACTACCTTTCCAAGAAGGTGTGCCAGGAGTTGAGATGGGATGAATGAATGTATATGATGTTTTATTTTTATATTTTATTATTATTACATCATTTCAGACAGGATTGAACATCGCCTTAACCGCTACTTTGATGTCAATCCTAGACCTCATCAGTGTAGTAGAAACAACCAGCACCTACATCGTAGCAGTGCATGCAGAAGAATTTAGATTGGAACTAAGAGAGGTCTAACGCTCCTGTTTTTTTTTCTCCGTCCTGCACAAAAGGCAGATCGTGTCTTTGTCGATCGTGTCAGAAGTCTTTGGAACACTTTATCAGATATGTGTTCGGGGCTGTCTATAAGGATGTGTAGAGCCTAGTGGTCAATGAGCTACTTGTAAAATTGTTCACTGTTCATTAACAGAAGAAACCCTGATGACACTAGGGAACTTACATTGTAGGGGAGTAATTTCAGATTGGAATGGAAGTTAATTACCTGGTACCAACTTTAGGGATCAAATTGACTTTCCGATTACATATAGAGAATTTGGTGGCGAAAAAGCGACTCGCGACCTACGGGTCTGGGGGGCTGTGGATTATGACCTTATGTGGATTATGATTATAGTCTGCAAGAGCTGTGGATTATGACCTAAAATCGTACTAGGGTTGTATACCAAAGTAGTGAAACCTATACGCATCTCTAACATGGTGACATAGAGCCAACAACCGTAACGCTATATTTAACAAAACTGAACAAATTAGGACGATTTGCTTGGTTAATAATGGGAGTAATGTCAACCACGTCAACCGCAGCTATGGAGGTGCTTTTAGACCGTCTCATGGTAGAATCGATAGCCCATTAGAATCATGCAGGCTGAAAATAAATGGCCACGGGAGTACCTTAGCGAAAAGTGGAGATATTCAAGAATAAGTAATAACGATACACATGAAGTCCGACAGAATCATCAGTATTTACTGTCTTTGACTTCCGGAAACATTTTAGGGTAACAACACCTTTATGTATTGTGGCAATGAAAAACCGGAACTGAGAATTATGTGTGGTACAAGGATAGCTCTACACCTAGACGGTTCGGGGCACTGTAACGTGAATATATGGGGAAGGCTTAAAGGAGGATTAAAGTAAGCTTTGATTGACATGGGCAACAGTATTTCAGGCGATAATTGAAAAGTCTTCTGGGCACGAAGATCTTACGAAAATATGCTCGATCTTTATTATATCTTATAGCCAGGCAGAGTTAAAGGCATTTGAGGGTATAGAGATGCACTCTAAGGTCGTAAATAAACGACTTTATAACGCTAAAATGGGTGCCGAGCCACGATGGTATCGAAGGATATAAAAGGGCAGGTCGGGTGTACTTGCAACGGTACGTGTAAACATCGCTCTAGTATGTCCCAAACCGACTTGCGCGATGACATAGGAAACCGCAAAATAAAACGGCAAAGGAACTATTGTGACGAAAATACCATATCCACTGGAGGGGACTACCGCGTCTAAGATAATCAAGGCTATATTTATTCACGTATCTGCCAGAGCAAGGACGATGTTAGCTAAGGATGTCATGACTTCTGACAGGACACTATCTAAAAAGGCATCTAGCGAACATTTCGGTGGCAAGGGATCCTACGGATGTATGGTGAAGAGGACGAAGCTCCCATCACATATTATACGAGTATCAAGTACTTACAGAAGAGGCCTTCGAACATTGGGTTTCAGTAGAGGAGGAGACAATTTAGTTAATATATAGGGGGACTTTGAATTATAATTTCTGGTAAAAATATCAATGAAACCACTTAATTTAATCTTAAAAGCCATGTATATATTATTTATCGGGTACCTATATTTGTGAGAACATTTTCTTGAAACAACAGCGACCTTGGATGATTTCAAGGACAAACTCATTTTATGGCTGTAATGGTAATGCATCTTTGTCATGACTAAAATGGGAAGCAATGGTTATAAATTAGTTAGAGCTTAGTAATGGGCAAATAATAATATTAATAAAACGTTCTTCTGCTAATGCAGTAAAATAACTGAAGTGTATTTTTTATTGCTTCTTATGGCAAATGAGTTTCCTCGAATATATATAAATATTTCATTGTCATAGATTAATGCACATATATCATATCTATACCTGTTTCTTTTTTCATGTATTTATATAAAGCTGATTGTTACTGAGAAGCTGAAAATCTACAAATATACAAACACAAATTGTAAATAACGCATACTTAATATAAAATCCGTCAAACGTGAGAAATGTTTCTGAGAAGTATACAAGTTTGAATTCAGAAATAAGATAGGGTTCACATTACAGTGACATAATAATAATAAAAATAATACTTTAATTATCGAACTAATACTCATAAGTGATAAATTATAATAAATTAGAAAAATTGATATGCTAAATATAAAAATATAAATGGATTATTAAAAATAAATTTACATAGAATACAAATTTTAACCACATTCATAGCTAAAATATAACAGAATGGAACGCACGTTTACGAAAGTAAATCACATTATATTTTATATTAAAAATGTCAATTCTGTCTTAATGTATAACTATTTTAACGATATATTACTTTTTAGGTGCTCTGTATGCACCTAAAAATGACATAATTAACAAATTAATAGTAAAAAAAACATTTTTAAAAACAAGATTTTATTTAAATGCTCTAAAAATAGAAATTAAACTTTAAATTAAATTAAACCCATCAATTTATTACATTACACAATTTATATGATATAAAATCTTGTCGCGAGATTTACCTATTTTATAAAAAAACATTATTTTTTTCTTAGAATTACTTATGCCAATATCAAGTTACATATTTGTATTTTTGTTTATGGTAACGATAAATCTCATACAATAATAAAAATTCAATTTTACAACCTTTATTTAAAATTCGTTTTTTTTTCTTAGTTATTTTAATCATTTTGCTTAGAATTTATAACGTTTGAAAAATTAATAGTATATGATGTTCGGAGAATAAGATACTTTATGTGCTTCGCATGGATTGTCTTTCAGACATTGTCAAACAGACTTTCCACGTTCCTCCTAACATCATAATATACTATTTTGGGAAAGTTTATGACACTTGTATGATCAAACCTTCATATTGATCCTTAGATCATCAGCAAATAAATTCCATGCATGATCATATGTCATTTAAAAAGAAAATAAATACCTAGTTATAGTCCCAAGTGAGAACATTGGGTTATCTACAATCAAAGAAGGTGCAACATTTTACAAAGTGAGCTAGAAAAATGTACCACAAATACCAACCCTAAATAATTTTCGACTAATAAATATATGTCTAATTCTATGGGACTACAATACACCTAATAAGCTTTTTTGTATACCTACCTACCACACTTTACTAAGCATATTGAATTAAATGTATTCAGTTACATTGTATAGTTTCAAAATCCTCAGTATCCGAGATCAGTATCCGATTATCAGTATCGGAGATCAAAATCCGTAATCAAAGAAATATAAACAACTGAATCCATTTTTCGTATATGTCTATCTCGAGCACTATTTGTACATTTTGTAATAGAATAACGAGGAACTTATCATCTAATATTTTACTTCTAAATTAAGAAAAGTCAAAATTATATACCTGCGGCATATACCCTACTCGTGGTCCAGGAACACCACTTCCTCTTGATCCTGGCGTTCCTCCCAGGACCCATAGTTCCCCTGAGTTAAGACGTTTTCTTCCAACTATGCAATTTAGTAAGGTAGTTTTTCCGCAACCACTAGCACCCAATAGCCCATAACTATAACAAATATATACATATATTATGAGTAACGTGAAACATAAAATGTTTAGTTTTTACTGAATGATAAATAGTGCAGGGAAGTTGTCGTAATTTACGTCCAACTTCGGAAACAATTATATACTAATGTTTATCAGTGGGAACATACGGAGAATATAGCTTCAAATGACATACGAAAGTCCCATAATGACAATGGCAAGTTTCAAAAAAGTGTTCACCATTTAGATTTTTTCAAGTTATTGCATGTATTCAAAAATTACAAGGTTTTCGAATAATTTTCCAGTGATATTATTTTCTAAATGAAAAAATACGACTTGTTTCAATTATTTTTAAATTCACCAATAAATAAAGAAAAATGAAGAGAAAATTGAAGATTTTCACGGTTTTTAATAAAAAATAGAAAATATATTTTGTACTATTGTAGTGTACTATTAGTTAATTAATGGCGTCATAGCTTTGACATTGCCTTAACGTCATAGCTTTGACATGAGTCAAAACCACAGGTGGCCTAACCCATGGACGTGGGTTTACTAATTCATCTTTGGTCAGATGGATGGCTGGTATGTCAGTTTGGATGCCTGTTTCAACAGTTATGGAAGATTTTCTGAGACGTCAATCAATCTCTTCAGAACAGCACATAGAGTTAAGTCGCTCACGCCATCAACGTATGACAACACTCATTTGAGAAAAATTTTAGATTGGCTACAAAAATACAACCCATTTAAATGCAAGGAGTTCACTTCACTTTTTCTGGACGAATAGCTAAATCCGACATAAATTGCGATTTAGCAGATGATATTGGTAGTAAGGTACTAAACAGAAATATAGGCAAATTATTCACAGACATTAAATGCAAGCGAATGCAATCGTATCTTTTTTCACAACTGGGCAATAATAACACTTCTGTTAATGTGTTCCCTATGCAATTATTTAAGGAACAAAAAGCCTTCTCTTAAAATAATTTAACGCTTTAGCTACTTGACCCACTGAGGAATATCCAATATATATATATATATATATATATATATATATATATATATATATATATATATATATATATATATATATATATATATATATATATATATATATATATATATATATATATATATATATATATATATATATATATATATATATATATATATATATACAGGGTGAGTCAGTTTTTTGTAGACAAACTTTAACAGGGGATAGAACGCACGTTTTTAAAAAGAAAAGTGCCTATAAATATATGGCCGATCTAGCTTCCTAAGGAAGATACAAGGTGTTAAAGTTTCATTTTTTTTTACATTAATGTGTAATATTTTCTGAACGGAATGATATATTCACTAAATATTTTACACATATCTTAACCTGCATAGGATCAACATGTTGTATTGTTCCTGTCGAAAATACTATAGTGGATGTTACTTTTTTCGGGTACTTCGGATATTCTGCATAATGGAACTTTTTTTTCGTACGCCACTGACATTATCTGATACATATTTCTAAAATAACGGCCCCTTAGTAACAATTTTGATCTCTTGTAATTCTGCTCTAACTACGACAGTTTTAGAGATATTGGCCGTTGTTTCTCTGACAGTGTAATGTCGTTATTATATTTTTTTTCTCGAATTTTCTTTATGACTTATAAACGAACGCTTAGATTTTTTCATGTTTGGGGGATAATGCCTATTAATTAAGGCGCATAAAACAAGCGGTAAGAATGTTCAAAAACTTGCACAGTGGCGGGGTGGAAGGGGTGCTCCACCCCTTTCGTAAACAGAACATCTACGCCAAAGACTATTTAAAAAAAACTGTTATTTTCATTATCTACATACAGTTTAACAAAAATAATGTCCCTTCTTCTGTTTCGAAATTCCTGTGCGTTTCCTAGTTATTTTGATTTTTAGTGTTTGATGTGGTACTAAATTAAGTAATTTATTTATTAGCAATAATAATTATCGGCTAAATATTTAATTCTTTCAACGAAACCTACCTAAATATGGTTTGTTAAGGATTCTAAAAAGCCGAAATCTCTTATTCTTTATCTTTTTCCAATGTAGTCAAAATAAATATTTGTTATATCAAGCCTTACTCAAATACAATACTTTTATATGTTGAAATCTGTTAAATTACAAATGTACTTACAATACAATAGATTATTGTGCAGTTGCCAAGTCTTAAAAATTTCCTTTAAGTTTTATTAAACTTGTGCATGTACCAATTTTTGTTTCAATTTTTGTTGTTGTTTGCTAAATAATTTCCATTTAAAACTAGCGTATTTGTAACTGTACGTAATAATTGCAACAAAATATTATACTCCTTGGAAAACAAGTAAGCATTATGTCATATTTTGAAACGACAGTTTGACGTATTACAAGTTTATCTACAAACAATTTTGCTTCATCTTGAATATTTTCACTGTTATTAATTATTATTTTTAAGATTAAAAAGTTATTTTATGTGATTAGTCAGATTTTAATTAGTGTAACATGCCTATATATATATATATATATATATATATATATATATATATATATATATATATATATATATATATATATATATATATATATATATATATATATATATATATATATATATATATATATATATATATATATATATATATAGAAAGTTATAGAGCTTTTAAACACGTATCACAAATCACAAGCGATCAGTCACATATACGTAAAATTTCACAATATTTCTTTCAAAGGTAAATTTTAATACGTGAAATGTTAGAAGCTCATATCAGTTTGCAGTGAGGTTTGCACGCAGCCGGTAAATGCCCAATATATAAAGCACCGTGAAGTCCTTAATTGAAAATGTATAGCTTTTCGCAACTATTTTAACAATTGATTACTTACACATCATTGCCAAAATGACGTTGTTAACAAACGATTAATGCACACACTTAACAACTTAGCTTAATAAATTAATTTATTCGGAGGTCGTCAACTTTTTTTTAGGTACTTTTTTGTAATCGTGCGTAAACATTTATATATTTACGCAAGATTTTATTTTTATAATTCGTTTTTAAATACTACCAAGTGGAAATGTTAATTAATTTCTATGTAAAGCAACAACCATAAAAAATTACACGACGTGTTATTTTTTATGGCTATTACCATAAATGGCATTATTACCTCTCAGCTGGATGCTGGATGACATTTTATTTGTATATATCATATATTGATCGTTGTATACACAACGTACGTTGTATACAATTTAAATTTCTATTGGTTGAAAGTTTACGTTTTACTATAGTTATGAACTATGTTCTTCATGATTTATGCAGGTTTTATAATGTATGTAAGCTTCTAACTGAAAATGTTGTATATATCATCAAAATCGATTAAATGTCGTAAAGGGAGGAACAGGAGAAAATTCAAAGTGTACATAGAATGGGATGTATTTCAGGATCATTCACTATCAAGCAAGTCATAGGCGGTATTGATTATATTATTGGTATTGGAAATGTATTAGAAAAATCTTTGATATAAGTCAATGATACAGCTAAACCGATCTGTTTTTAAAAATGGCGATACAAATAATGCATAGGGACCTATTTTTAACAATATCTATAAAACTTCTACAAATTCTTCTACAAAACGTCTACAAATCTGTTCTGTACTACTCAAATTATAACTAATGATGTTAGATATACAGATGTTAGTAAAACATTCAACTTTGTAGAATGTTTTACTACTATAACTTTCATAATCATAACTTTATATTATCAAAATCTGAGAATCTACGTTTTTGTACAAATTTTATAACATTTTGCACCACGTATCTTAAAAACAGGTCTCCATAGTTGAATGTATGTATGTATGTATATGGGTCGGAGTGTAGTGGAAGGTAGTGTTACACTCCCATTCCACCACAGCACTTAGGCCTCATTAAGCACTTTGTGCATTCCTCCTTTTTACTGGAGTACTTTTCTTCTAACCATCCTATTTATTACGGGAGGCCTGGTGGCAAAGTCTCTACAATTTGTATGTATGATAGTATGGTTCTGAGTTACCGAGATTAATTACGCTGGTCCTCATTACCATTTATATGGGACCACGCGTCCGCGGCAGATGTGTTGAGTGTTCCCAGGTCTCGGGCAGACGCCACAGTCCGGGCCCAAGCCTGCCTAGGTCACCCATCCAAGTGCCACCAACGCCCGCCCAGCATAACCTTGAAGATCTTACCGGTCAAGTCTAAGCGGCTAGGCGGTCCCATTTAGTCACCTTAGTCGCCTCTTACGGCAGGTAGGAGGTCCCCTGGGTCTATTCTACAATTGTGGCCCCGAACCCAGAGGGGGAAATATATTTACATAGTTGAATATATTTACATAAAATTGTCGTCGGTCTCTCGTGTTCCACAGAGTTCAATATTAGGCCCATTATTTTTTAATATATGTATTATATATATAGTTGATAATTTGTTTTGTTTTTGATAATAAAGTCCGGAGACGAGTGCGTGGATAATTAATAAACCATGGTATTATTCCTCGGAAGCAACAACATTTATGTTATATATCATGTTCTATAAAAGCAAATATTTTAGTATGGTTAACATAAGAAATAAAATAAAAGTAAAATTAATTTTATATTTTTACGTGATATTATACCTAAAAGAAACAAAACATATTTTTCTGGAATAGGTTATAAGTAGGTAATTAAAATAAATGTATAAGATAATATTTCTAAGAATATAAATAATTTGAAGCAGTGTTTTTGGTAGAGGAAGTATTGGAAATATAATAAAGATTTAAAAAGTGTTTACTTTAATTCAATAAACTTTGAAATGAAATGCGTCGAGTACAATGAAACCATTTCTTTAGTTCTTTTTTTAATTGTCTTTAAAAATTCAACATTTTTATAGACACGGTATATATGTTGGTTCATATCAGTTTTGAGGACTTTTTTGTTTGAGTTTTCATTTTATATCTATGTCTTGTGTCTTGTTTATATTGAATATCTGCTAATAGTTCATCTTCATATTGACATTCGCTTGGATGCTCTGCCAATTTTAAAAAACCTCCAGAGCACGAAAGTACTGCCCTAAGTTTTTTTACTTTTAACGTAAAATACATTAGAGAACATGAAAAACTCTTCAAATATAATTTGTAGAGAATTTAATGCTGATTTTAAATACATGTCTTTTACTTTAAATAAAAATATGCTTTTCCTTTAAATAATAATAAGACGTCAAAAACCCTGCGCGTGTCACTTTTATATCTTCTGTATTCAGATATGTTCCAACACCTTAATTTCGGCGGGTCGGATCCAAGGACTAGTTGAGATGGTGTAAACCATGTGGCAAGATGGGCAGTACCTGGGAGGTATATCGGTCCCAGGTATTTTGGGACTTTCCTATCATGGGGTTCGGGTCATGAGCGATGGGTATATTCATGGGGGATGAAGTCCTGATTCGATATTAAGTATAACTTGTGGTTTTTTTCACCTCCTTTACCCGGCGTTCCACCGGGATGGCCTGTTGGTGATTTACGGCCGAGTATCCGATTTCAATTTTGTTCCTATGACACCATGTCGTATATTCATGGGCGATGGGTATATTCATGGGGGATGAAGTCCTGATCCGACATTATAGCTTGTGGTTTTCCGAGAAATGCTGTATGAGCTTCGACTGCTTTGATCACCTCTTCGGTGCGAGTCTGTACAAGTGGTGAGAGCTACCCACTTGGGTAGCACATCTTCTATGAGGATGATAAAACAGTTGTTCTTTCTATTGCGAGAGTACGGAACGAGTATGTCGAGGCTCAACATCTGGAAAGCGAAATGTGGAGTTCTAGCAGCCATCAGGGCAGCTTCTTGCTGACGGTGGGTTTTGGCTACTGCACATACCCGACAGCTCTTCACGTATTGCCGGACGTAACTTGCCGTGGTCGTAACTTTCTCCAGTGGAAGTATTCAACGATTGTTCTGACAGTTTCGGTTATACGGGGATGGGATTCTTCGTGATAGTCGTCATAGCCGTATACTATATTATATTTGTTCTATTGAAAAGTATCAAAATTAAACGGAAATTTTAATTGGTTCATTTCCTGAAAACAGTAAATATAGAGTTATACCCCTTTACCCGAGCAAGAGCGTAGAGAGTGACATGGAAAACGTTTCAATGGCCAAGACGAAGGCAGCGGCTTTGTTTTAACTCGGATATCGGACACCTATCCCTCATCGGCTGTTATACAAAAAAAATTGTAACACGGTCATTCTTTTTTGTTTTCTCTTATAATAAAATGCATGCCCTTTCAACAGAACAACTTTCAGTTAAGACTTTAAGTTTTTAACTTAAAGCAGGATGTGTCACGTTAACTTGCAATAAAAAAAATTCAAATGGAATTGCAATTTGCGACATTTTCTGCTGCATATCGATGAAAAGAATAAAACTTTGTGTCGTAAAACCTATATAATTTTGATGATATCATTATATCAGAGAAAAACACAAGTTTTGTGCAAGTGTAAAAAAGCCTTGTTTTTGGTATTGTTGATTGGGATTTTCAGCTAAACAAATATAATGGAAAACCACTTTTCGATGTTTATTTAGATTTTTTATCATCCTCATGACTCTATGTACTGATTATGTATTGAATTATATCTTCTGGTGAAGAGAGAATTATATCTTCTGGTAAAATGAAGAAGCTGCCAGATAAGTAAAATGAATTGAGCTACCAGATTATTTAATACTACCAAGTACAAACAGTAAATATTTCTACAAATTAACCCTTTTCATATAACAATATGCGCCTGAGTATATACTTACATGCATCCTTTGGGCACAGTCATATTGAGGCCGTCGAGAATGACGTAGGGGTTACTTTTGGTGCCATATCTCTTATATGCTCTTCTGACGCAAACTGCTTGCTGCTTCCTGGTGTGCACTGTGGACATTTGAGCTTTGAACTGCCTCCTGCGGAGTTCAAGGTCGCTTGGACCTTCCGGCATCTTCTAGCAGTCTGTGTAGGTCTGTGAACAATGTGCAAATTAAAATAAGAAATCTGTATTACTTATCACTACTTAATTCAGCATATAAATAAAACCCCAGCAACTAAAACAAGCTGTTATGTTAATTCTGTTGACGTTAAATGCAAATTCTACAACCATTCTTCAAGTGATCTAACACTTATTTTATTTTTCCATTATATACGAGAATATACATTTAGGTTAAATGGCGAGTAAGTGGAGTAAAGTAAATGTCATTTAACATATATGTGGTATCAATAGAATATGCCATCCAGATTTTATTTCATCCTAACCCATTCCTACAGGACTTTGCAGTTTGACGAAATTTTATAACAAATCTTAATATGTTTAAAATCTTATAATAAGAATAAGATAAAATAAATAATGAACTAAAAAATATAATATAATATAAATAAAAAATACTAACGAACATAAACAAAGCCCTGTATTTTAAGATTTGTTATAAAATTTCGTCAAACTTAAAAATCCTGTAGGAACGGGTTAGGATAACGTTAAATTATGTTTCAATAGTGGATTTTGTAGGTAATTTTGTCTAATTTCATTTCGAAAGAATAATTTTTTTGATTTTGGTGTCGTTTACAAGATAATTATATATAAAAAAACTGAAAAAAGTGCAAACATTTCGAGGGTTTTCGCCTACCAAAAGTTCTCCTCAGGGCTTCCGAGGTCGCAAACTTAGTTGTATGCTTCTCTTACTATACAAAATAATACTAAAAAAATCATTGACCCTAATTAATGTAAGCTGGACCCCTCTCAGGGTACCTATATATTAGCATAGAAAGCCGATTCGAAGTTCTAGGATGATCTAGATTTTTAAAAGGGTAAACAATTTTTTTTTAAATTAGCGAATTTTGAGCGAGTGTATCTAGGAAATTATACTAAATGGCGATAAAATGAGTGAAGTCAAACTTCTGTCATATCAACAGTAAAACCACAATAACTTCTTTTTATCGAATTTCCATCTCTTTGTAATGAAGTAATTGTGTCAATCACTGATTTTATAAGAAAAATCATTATTATTAGCTCACGATGTGTGTAACCGCTGTTAGATTTACAATGTTGTTTTTGTTGTTACCAAATCTTCAAGAATAACCTTTTAAAACATTGGTGTATGAGAATATCTCTTAAAAAATACTTGGCTTGGTAACAAAATAGATACCTACATCACGTTGTCATGTCTACAAAAAATAATATATTTTCCATTCCGACATCAGAATTCCCCCAACTATTCACTAATACCCATCTATGAAATAACAGTGGCCTTGTACTTTAAATTTGTTTATTTTAAATGAATCTATTATATAAATTATATGTGTAATAGAAAGCGTGTATATTCTGCCTCTGGCCATTTAAACCGAGTTACTTATATTATTTACGGCAACTAGGTATTAAATGTTCGGAAAAATTATTTACTCAGATTATTGCAGGAATAGATTGCGGAAATGGGGATAATCCATAATCTATAATCGCAACATTACTCTGAAAAGGGTTTCAGCATGGGTTGATAATAATATATAAAATATAAACAGCCCTTAGTTGAAGTCTCCGATCAATCCCCGATTAACCATGTTAGTATGTATGTATAATGCAAATATTAACAATTTCAACTTAAAATATAAAAGTCGATCCAAAATAGCGGAACATTTTTACCCTTCCTTATTCTTTCAATTAATGCTGGAATACTTTTATGATTTTCCTGTATTACTCCCAAACTTGGTTCCATATTAATAAAATATACCAATAACTAAATCTGCTGTTGCATGAAGAGATGTAACAAAGTAAACTTTTGCTGCTTTGATTAAAGAAATTGAGAATGTAAGTGATATTGTGATATTATTTACCATAGGAACATACACTAAATAACTGTAATAATAATTGGCTTGACCATGATCCAAATAATTATCGTTGCGTGTATCACAATTAGTGAAAAGCAATTCTTTATTATGTAACATGCAGGCTGAATTGCTATTGAGTAATGTTAAAGGAAGATGCATCGGTTGTTTTAGAAATTAAAAATATATGTTCAACCAATTCATTATTCCGCTGATATCCGGAATTGGTGATATATTAATGAGAATCAGGGAGGTAATAGATATTCAGAGGATTCCGTAATTCATCTACCAAGAAGAAGAAGAAGAAGAACATCTGGATATACATGCCACAATATACAGGGTGGGTTTGAAATATCTGATACGCATCCTCCTACTTTCAGTTAAGTTGTAAGCAAAAAAAATATGTTTAACACGGCACGAAAGCACTTTCATTCTGATAAAGATCCCGTTTTGACCCCTCAATCCAGTCCGTAGGGGCTAAAAAATGCTTACAAAAGGTAGCGACATTTTTTAAATATGTTGTTCGGGTCTAAGCCTTGACAAGAAATACAAGTTTTTGACCTTGAGGGGGAACGGCTTAAACTGCCATCTTGAATTAAAGGTAGAGCAAATAAGTTTCTGCAAAATATCCCCAACTAAGGGTAGGTAATCTAACGACGACAACGCATTTAACAAAGTTAATGTAAACAAAATTTCTCACACTTTCTGTATAAAGATTTTTTTGTAAGTAATATGCAACGAGGTACAATGGCACAAAGATTCCCAAAGAAGAATTCCCAAAAAACAGCATCCCCATTTGTCTTATTTATTTCACTAGATTCATAACTCAAAAAAATATGTTTATTTGAAAGCTAACTGATTCACCTCGTGCAACTTTCTTTCGAATATAAATCTCACAGTGTTTAATAAAAAATAAATATTTAGCAATTTATAGCAATTTGAACCTTGAGATTGAGTGACATCACACACTCTAGAATTAAGTTGGCAGCAACATATGTTTTTTAACCATTTATTTCTTCTGCTCTAAAGGAAAAATATTTTTCCCCCATATAAAAATGTTACTGTACTGAGCTGGCCTTACTACCCTACACTAACTTAGTCCACTGCTGGTAGGATTGAGTTTTGTGTGTATTATTTTGTGTAGGTGTTGTATGTGTTCCTCAAGGCTGGATTTTCTGTACTTAATAGGTTCTATAATAAGTTTCCAAAAATTCCGCCACCAAACCCGTTAAATAATAATAATATACGCAACTGACATGTGAATAAGGTTAAGATTAGAATTCTTAAAATTTAAATCTTGTTATTCAGCCTTCCATTTATTCTCAAATTAGGCAAGCTGACCAAATCTTATAGACACAGAGTGTTTCTGACATTGACCTACTGAAATCGTTATGTACCGATATGCAGAAGAAAGTAAATACGGTTCCTTATGTAAGAGTGACTTTCGTTCATGCAGAACTAATTAAGACATGATATAATAGTTATAATGTGTAAATAAATATTACACCTATACTTTTTTTATTAGCATAGCATAAATAGAACATCAACATAAATATTGAATTAGATGCGTTACTAAGATCAAATTAAAAGAGTACCTCATTTTTTAAATACATCCAATAACAGGGGCGGCTCGTGGTATTTTGAAGAGAGGAGACATAAGGTGTGGTGCAAAAAGTGTGTCTGGTTTATTTTTAGAGCATTTGGAACAGAAGGTGAAATGTGACAAAACAGTTACCCACTATTTGATGTGGTTTGTGTGAACCTTTGCAAAATAAAATTTAATGAATACCAGTATTAGTTTGAGGGCCAGTTTCATCGCAATTGAAAATATTGATTTGATATTATTTTATTTAATTGGCGACAAATGCAATTTTCTATTGTACCTTTTAAATTTGATAAAAAATCCATACTTGTAAAGGTAAAGTCCCAACTTTAATATATGATACGATTATTTCCGTTTGAGCCACAGATAACAAAATAATCGCGAAAACTCGATTTTCGCGACATTTAACCTTGAATGTCAAGGATACACTGTAGTGTGGTAAGTTCCTTGATTTTCTCATAACATCCAAACAAAGCTTTCCAAAAAATCCAAGGAGGGTGTTTTCTCAGCAAAAATCTAAAATTACTGGAGTACGCTTCACGGCGATAGAAATACGTCTATACAAATTTTTATTTTAGAACTCGTGCTTTGGGAATGATATTTACCAATTTGTGTTCATCTTCTAAGAATAAAAGGAGTAATAAAAAATGTGACTTTGAAACCTCAAAACAGAACCTAGAAACAGAATTTGATATTAATCATTCTTCTTTTGATATTAATTGTCCTGTTTCATTGAAAAAAAAAATGAATTTAAAAAAAAAAAAAATTGGATACCATGTAAATATTGATTATCAATTAAAAAACATTTGTATGTACAATAATAATGGAACTCCATTCAAGCTATATCACCAAAATATACAAACTATAAAAAAATCTTAGCTTAGAGCTTGCTCTAAATAAGATGTAGTACTTAGGTATGTTTAACTGAACGGAATCATGGCTCCGGCCATTCTGGGCAATTAGATAGTACCAACATAAATGGTTACACATGAAAACCCGCTTTTTGTAGAAATAAACAAAAAAATGGAAGCGTCATAATTTTCCAGAAAACCTCCCTTAATATAAGTATAGATAAAATTAATGAAACAAATTGGATACCGAAAGAAAAAGATATAGAAATAACAGGTATTAAAATTAAAATACATATATCCAAACAAATTAAAAGAGTATCTATATACCATCTGGCGATTTAAACGTATTTTTTCAATTAACTAAGAGGGTAGCTTAATGATTTATCAAATGACAAATCGATGCTTATATTATTATTCGCCCAGTCAGTAGGCAGTTTTACCTTGCAAAAGGCGGGGTAGTAATAATTTTTTAGTATGTTGTTAAGGTCTGGGCCCGTTACTTTTATAACGCACTGTATGTGTAGCAGTTTTTTACAAGATGAAAAAAAGTTTAGTTGCAAATTGTATCAAATAGATTATCTGAGCATACAGCACAAATACTATGTTGTGATATTCTAACTATGCAAAACAACATAAATAAGAAACAAGTCAGATTACTCAATGAATATAATTATCAATTCTTTATTGTAAAACATTTTAATAAACATTATGTAAATCTACCTATAAAAATAGCTGACAAGTTTACTGCAGTGAATTCAAATGCACTATGGCAAAAGTATATCCTACAATATTTATTGAGTCGTTTAGAGAAATTGATGTGTATAATATCATTATGGAATTAAAAAAATCTAATTCTCTTGGTATTGACAAAATAAGTCCAAATATGTTAAAGTCAGTAGTCAATTATATTAAAAAGCCATTAAATTTTCTTAAAAATTGGTGGGGTGTTTCAGGATGAATTTAAAATTGCCGAAGCAATTCCTCAAGACAAAAAGAAACCTATTTCTCTACTGTCGTGTGTCTCAAAAGTATTGGAAAGAAGAATATTCAATTTTGTATTAAATGGATTTGATACTGGATTTGATACTGATTTTTATGCTACTTGTAAATGATCTGCCACATGTTGCAAAGGAGGGTTCATTACTCATGTTCGCAGATGGTAATTCTCTTTTGATTTAAAATAATCACATGCATAGGTACTCTAATTCAGAATTCACAACTCAAACTGAATCATTTTGTATCAAAGTTTCAGTGATAAATGAAAATAAAACGGTTTCTATTAATTTTGCTCCCAGAATTTTAAATTACAATGAATTACATCTGCTTAGAATAAATGGTAAGTCTTTAGAACAAGTCTCATCTACAATTCTCTGGAATTTATATTATTAACTTATTACTTATTATTTTTTCTTACATTTTACATAATTTTCGATTTACTAAGAGTATTTAAATTGCAAAAATATGCCATTGGTAATATAGTAGGTGATACACTTCGTACCTCTTTCAGAGCGTATTTTTAAAGAGTTGCAAATATTGCCATTAGCATGGATATGGATATTTTGGAAATATTAGTACTTACTAAAACCAACCTTGACAATTTTATGTTGAATCACTTAACAATGATACACGCGGCCAACATAATTTATTAATTCCTACACATAATTTTTTACTACATTATGAGTCCTAAATTTATGGACACTAAACTATACTATAAGTGATCAAATAGTATGACAGATCAATAATTTAAAAAAATTTGAAAGTGTTGTACGTAAACATTAACGAGATCATCCGAAGGAATCTGAAGTACAAGACGGCCACGGAGATAATCGAGGACCACGCCAAGAGGCTCTACTTCATCGCAGTGGACCAGGGAAACCGCTGTTCCGGCTGGCCACGGATCCTGGACAACGGGTAAGTATAATATAATCACGATCTTATTCGATTCAACACGACTGATTCGAGAAGAAGCAGACGACACCGAAGAATAGAACAGGACCAATAACAATGATTGCGATTGTTTTTCTTTTTCAGGCCGTGAGATCTTATTTCAGGCCGTGACACTTCTAACTTTCTCTTTTTAAATAAAATAAAGACAAGAAGTCATTATTCAAGAAATTATGTTCCCAAAATTATAGGGGTGGATTTTAAGGGTGCTGGTTATACCGAATTAAGTATAGTAGGGTAGGAGCGCATAAGAGTACGCTTTCCCTAAGAGGACGCACGTTCATAATTTCGTAGTTGGCGGCACTGCCGTGGCCGCCGTGAGATTTTCTCTATGGTTCTGGCGCATTTGTCAGTTGGACATTACTTAGTATGAGTTTAAATATAGACCATGTTGCGATTAAATGGCAGGCATCAGAAAAAATCGATTTGGATGTGTTTTCTATAATATTTAAGTGTTCTACAGTAAGCTCTACCTTTTATATTATTTCTCCCACTCTGACCATTGTCTGGTTACCAAAAAGCTGAGTTATTGAGCTTATGATCATCATGATTTAGTCTATACAATATACAGCTTGGTATGGGATAATGACATTTTATGATTAATGTAGCTCAGAATAGGTGTAGGTGTAGTTATAACATCTAAATCTAATATTTTCAATACCTATTTAACATTTTTATATGGTTACTATTTTTATTTTTCTGTAACTGAAAATAAAATATATTTTGCATTTACTAAGTTTTACTTTCCTCATCTGAAAACTGTGTTCAAATTAATGCGTCCTCTTAAGGACTCACTTGCATGCCTTTAAGCGGTTAAGGTTCTTAAGAGTACGCAGTCGCATTTTTTCTTCAAGTAATAGCTCACCTTTTCTGTTGACACATTGAACCAAAATAAGTATATAAACAAAACCCTAAAGATTTATACTAAGTTCTGGAGTGATCGTATATTTTTTATTTAAAAAGACTAGAATTTTATAGTACATTGAAACACTAAGTGCGTACTCTTCGGCCGTTCTACCCTAATTATTTTATGATACAATATTTTATTCCTGTATAGAAAATGGAGTTTACCATACAACAACTATATCTTGGGATCCATTTCTGCTAAATGCGGGGTGTGAATATTTCTAATAATGTAACCCTCCTCTGTACCTTAAAGATGAAACAAAATTATACTGTCATATACCATTTTAAGGGAAATTTCACGCTGAACCAATTTCTCCTCTTACAGTTTTTTAATATTTCTCACGGTTTAGGAGATAGTGGCAAGAATACAGAAAAAGCTCCCTTTTGTGGGGCTAAATATGAAGGATTTGAGTATGTCTCACAATGTAACTCGTCTATCTAACTTAAATGTAAAACAAAATTAGACTACGAATACACCATTTTACAGGAAGAAAATATGCTGAAAAAATTTCGTCTCTTATAGTTTTTTAAAATTTATCACGGTACCAGATATTGACAAAAATAGAGAAAGAACTCGTTTTTGGGGTGTTTCACCCCCTATAACTTTTAAACTGGCTCAATTTCAGTACCTGATCTATTCTTATTCAGGGGATCAAAATTGTTCAATTTCCGCAAAGGTACCTCGAGGAACTCTCGAGCAGACGCATGTAGCGTCCGGACTATTGAAATCAAAAGTTCCTTTTTCGTTTACGTTCAGCAATCTCTTGATTAATTGCCTCGAATTGATAGTCTTTTAAAGGGTTTTATGTTTCTGTATTTCCGTTTCTATTATGCTGAATACAACTACGATCTACAAAAATGTTTCTGTAGTAGGTAACTAACATGTGCATAGAACAGTTGAGTTCTATGTTGAGTTCACTTGCATCAGGTAATAATATTTTCTATTTGCTACTGCAGTTGTGGTGGAGATTTTGGGTGAGGATGGAACTAATGTGTCTTATGGGAGATGTTTTGAGAAAAAAGTTTATCTGTGTATTGTAAAGGGTCCGCCAATAAGCGCGCTCGATCTTTAAAATGAAATAAAGCAAGTTGTGTGAGAGGTATAAATGAAATTTATTTTTTGTTTGAAAGAGTATTCGAAGGCATTATGTATGGAAAATAATATCGGTCAAATGTCCACCTCGGCTTCGCTGGGTGGCGCGCATACGAGAAGTCCAATTTTCAATGACTCTGGCGCACAAATCGGGCTGTATTTCATCGATGGCGTGGCGTATGTTGACTTTGAGGGCATCAGTGTTTTGTGGTTGGTTTGCGTAGACCTGTGATTTAAGAAAACCCCACAAGAAATAGTCTAGTGGGGTTAAATCGCACGATCTCGGTGGCCAGTTGATGTCGCCTCCGCGCGAGATAACCATTCCTCCGAAGCGCTCGTGCAGAAGATCCATTGTGGCGCGCGCTGTGTGGCTCGTAGCGCCGTCCTGCTGAAACCACATATCCTCGACATCCATATTGTCGATTTCATGCAAGAAAAAGTTCGTTATCATGGATCTGTATCGTTCGCCGTTTACCGTGATGGACACACCATCGTCGTTCTCGAAGAAATACGGCCCGATGATGCCTCCGGCCCAAAATCCACACCAAACAGTTACCTTTGCTGGGTGCATTGCGACCTGGTGGACCTCCTGTGGATTGTTCTCGGCCCAATAACGGCAATTCTGCTTGTTGACATTCCCATTTAACCAAAAATGTGCCTCATCGCTGAAGATGATTTTGCGACCAAAATCGGGGTCGACTTCCAACTGCTCTAAAGCCCAATCAGCGAAGATACGGCGCTGTCTATGGTCGTTTATTTTGAGCTCTTGTGTCAGCTGGATCTTGTACGGATGCATGCCCAAATCCAGATGCAAGATTCGGCGAAGTGATGTTTCCGAAAGGCGGAGTTCCTGTGCGCGACGTGAAATTGACTGTCGCGGATTTTCACGCACACTATCGCGCACAGCGGCGACATTCTGGGCAGATCGGACGTTTCGACGACGCGTCGGTGTTGGCTGATTGTTCACCGAACCGGTTGCCTCAAATTGGTTCATGGTGATTTGTGAAGATACACTGAATAATAACAACTACGTTTGCCAACTCTACCACAAACAACATGGCCGCCATGAGCTGTCAAAGATCGAGCGTCCCTATTGGCGGACCCTTTATATACCTACTTGAGAAGTATTCCTTTGGCTCAAGATGGCTTTGGCAACAAAACTTCGCTCGCTATTTATACGTATGTAAATTTCCAAAGGATCACAAACTCATGTTTATAACCTTATACTTAATACATTTTGTAAATATTTCATATTTGCATATACTAGGAAAAACCATCGTCCCACACCCACACAGTATTTCTACACCACATAAGTAAGATTCCGTGGTGGTGGGCAGTATCGATACTTTTTTATATCCATATAAATAGCGATACTTAAATTAAGAATTGAATAGGTACTTATTCGATTCAAAAGTATTTACTATTTGTTCGCCGACACCATATCATTTTTATTTTAGTTTAGAATATCGATATCAATACTCATATATTTTATGCAATTATGAATACCGAATACCGAAGAGGATACATGTTTGGCATATGTGTTTAAATCAAGTGTTATTACAATAATTCACTCTGAGTAATCAATCCGAGTTCTCTTTCTCTTTCCCTAATACACCTAATGAATAACAAAGACAGATATGATAGTTATCTGAACAATCGAAATGGATTTCAGTAAACGTAAACCCTCATTAAATTTATCGTTTATCGTTTCGTTTCGTCTCCATTTCGCTTTCAATTCATCAAATCGAATCAAAAAGTGTCGAGCCAAAACCCGAAACCGAATAATATTTTCTTATGATATACATAATATGATTCAAGTGACTCTTAATATCGACACATTTTTATATTCATTAAAAAAAAGTATTCGATAAATGTATTTGATACATTTTAGCGTCGATCGTATAAACCGATACTTTTTTTCGATTCTGCCCAATTGTCTGATTGTAATTTACTTTATGGTAAAACGAAAACTAAGATCCCAAAGACATGTTGAATTATAATACATAATGGGTAGTTTTCTTACGCAGGCATACGAAATTATTAACCTAATAAATTAGCGCTAATAGCCTTACGACACAAACATTTAAAATCAATAATCGTAATTAGTTATCTACTACCTACTTCCCACTGAAAATAAATTACCAGAGGAACATAACGTTATGAGGACATAACAGTTGTAGAACTTTGACCCCTTTGGAACGATCAGGGACATACAAATAGGTAATGGGATAGTATAAATAATTAATAACCTATTAAGGATAGAATTTCTTTTATTATGCACGTAAAAGTCATTTTCGAAATACGGCTTACCTTTAAATATATTTCATTGTTAATTTATTGCAACCTTGTACAAATTTTATGCAAAATTAATATAGTATTCCGTAGGGCCTTCACATTGAGGTATCATTGCGCAATACGTGGCCTCATGTTATGACAAAAATGGTATGCAGATGATATTGATAGTATTTTTGTTGAATCATTTTCATTCACTAAGTACAGAAAGAGACATATTTTCGGATAGAAACTGCCGAGAAAAAAACGAATAATTTAGAGCCATACTTTTCCACACACACCTACCAATATTTTTCCAATAAAAGTTGTAAAAAGTATTATTGCAAGTTGCAAAAAATATTGATAAAATGTTGATATATAAACCCATCGTTTATATTATATCGATGGTAGGCGGAACGAAAGCAATTGCCTTTAATTTTCAAAATATTGCCTATAGTTTAATATATAAATATTGTCTATATTTTGATTTGAACTTTGTCCATTTCAATAGTTGCTGTCTTAATACTTTTTATTTATTTATTTTAAGTCTGGTCTGCGTTGGTAAAAACCTGCTACTTATGTTGACGGAAATTATAGTTCTATTGCGTGAAGGTCGTAGCTTGGCCTTTAAGGTTTTTTTGCAGTACATTTATACGAACGGGGTATTTTTAAAAGTTTAGATTTAGATTAATATATATTCAATATTATTGTAATTTTATTTAAAAACTGCTATAAGTACATAAAATTACGCTACAAGAACGGATCCTGAATTTAAGAAAGGCAGGAAAAGGATATCTTGCGAAACTAAATAAAATATTGAATTAAATAGATATTATATTATTTATAATTAAAAAAATATTACACAAAAAGCAATTTGTTGTATTAATATAAGAAATCTCTTAAATTAATGAGCAGATATTGCCTTAACAGAATAATGGAATCAAGAAATCGTCATAGGCGGCGTTCGAGGGGGGACATGACTGCCAAGGAAAAACTTTTTAATTAATTATAATAACAAAATTGATGTAAAATAAAAATGTTTGTACAACATTCTAAAAGATCCTATATTCCTATCGTTTCCTGCCAAACTTGTTATTTAGAATAAATTATGTACACAAATGTTACTTTGTAGGCAATATATATAGAAATATACTTTATCCTCTATCGCCAATTTTCGTCGTAGCTTAAATATATGTGTACCATTGTGTTCGTCATCAGAATTTTCAGCGACTTTCAAAATATCCGTTCGTCTGTCCTGAATGCCGCGTTTTTTAACACTAACAAACAACGCAAGAATTGGCTTGAAAATATTTTTTGGGTAAATGAAGAACCCTATTGTTTTTTAGTGAAAGCCAATGATAAATGTCTCAATGGGGTTCAAAAAAATAAATTTGGTAAAGAAATGGTAAAGAAATTTGAAGACTAACATTTTTACTTAATTCTAAGGAAAAATTATAGTAGAATTATAGTCCCCAGTACAATGTCCTTTTTTGAAAGTTATTACAACAGTGGTAAAATGGTTCATTTTAACGAATCTACTACACTGTAAAATTTGTAGAGTACGGATAACATAACAATCGATAACGCATAATGAAAATAAAATAAATTGAGTTTTGTAATCAAATATCGTAACCGCGCAAGAATGACAGGTTGGACAGGACAGGACATCATTTCAAATAATATTTCGCCACTAAAGCAAAAATTCGCGACCATGGACTATTATAAGACGTCCTATTTTTTTTACTCATGACTACCTACTAATAACCAATATGTTTAAATGAAATGCAATATTATTATTATAAACACTACTATATAGCTATTTTCTATATAGCTATTTATAAAGTTTATATTTGTTTGCCTCCCTAAGGATGAAAAGTACTGTTTTGCTCTCTGAAATGTATGAGCAAAATTGTATTTTCTCTGTAGGGAGTAGATAACAATTATTTCCTTTATTTTTATTAAGAATTATGTTATTTAATACAATTATCTCTAGCATATAGCCAGGGAAGGTGATTGTTTTAACAATCAATATGGTGCCTAAAGTTTATGTTAGCATGTCTAGCAGTGGCGCGCGGTGACATTTCAAATAAGGAAAGCAATTCCGATAAACTTACCCATTTGTAGTGTTATACAATTTTTATCCAGTTTGACGTAGCGCATTATTACAGACAGTTGACATACATTAGTCACATCTAGTAGTTAAAATAATAGTGATAGCAGCCGAAATTAAACCATTACTCTACTACACATGTGATTTTCTTAAACAAATGTATTTGATTGTAAAAAGAAACTAGGTTTTTAAAGCTTTATCGGATAAGTCTTTTTCATATGTCTGTTTTTATCAACCAGTCAAAGCTGACTTGGTATATTCAACTGAAATCATTATGCATATCATATTATTTACATCCATGGCATGTTCGTTCCTGGTTGCGTTTACTCGTACATAAGGTCCCCCGACATAACGTCCCAACCGTTGTAAGGACATATAAGGCGCAGAATAAAATATGATGTGGGATTGAGATTTAAAAATTATGATATCTAAATTAGTTCCAGTATTCCAGAGTCTTATATTGAAAATACAGGAAAGGGTTTTAAATAATGCAGTTCAATATTACATTACTATTTAAATCAATATAAATATTAAATTTTGTAGTTCCGTTACTGTATACATAATTTTAAGAGGTAAAGTTTTGCTTGAGATGTGCACCGATTTCTTCAGTCTGATACCCTGTACCTACTTAATACTTAATACATATTATCCGAATAATTTTAATAGGTAGTAGGTACCTAATTACTGTAGATTGTAGAACGCAAGAGATCGCTATAAAGAAATTCGTCGTAATACACTATACAAAGTCCCAAATTTCGTAACTCGAATAGAATATGGAGCACACCGATTATTTATAAAAACACGTAATACTGCTATGCATGCACTAAATAGAACAATAAAACAATAACGTTGCACTTGCTACTTTGTAATTGTTTACCCAGTTAACTATTTTCTCTGTTATTTAACGCTTACAAAGTAAATTGTGTCACTAGATTCGTAGAATATCTACGAAACAAATATCTTTTAATCCATTAATCCATGTATATCTATCAAACATAATTATTAGATTTTGCTTACCAAATGGGCAGTTCTTGTACGAACGAATAATTTATTATTATTATATTATTGCAGCATTTATTGTAATAAACGATGAAGGTACATATCAACTGCTTACAATAAATAATGAACCATACTTTCCCAGATTATTTCGGGAATGAATATTAGTGAATACTACAGGGCCTATAAGATGGACCCTTGAGATACCCTAAATCCCTATGGCGGACTCCCAAAGATGGCGGAGTAATTATTTTTATTCACTTCCGTGAAATGGGTATCAAATGAAAGTGTTTCAATGGGTATCAAACATTCCTTTGCTTTTATTTACCCAGCATTGGCGGGTTGGCGGGATTTTCGCGCGATTCTGTAATCTGTAATGGACACTCGCGATAGAGTAGTGCGTTGGTTGAGATATTCGCGTATATCTAGTGCTGTTTTACTGTGATTGTAAGTATAATATCAGTGAACGATGGAAAATATTCCAAAACGTAGGCACTATCGAACGATAGCTGAGAAGAAAATTATTTTACGAGTATTTTACTGCATACAGGGAGATCCTCATCGCGACAAGGATGAATTGGTGGATATGTGTCCGGATTATACAGAAGCATCAAAGTCAAGCATATACACACTTTCAAGAAAAGAAAAGATACATGTTAGTGTACAGCCACCGAAACCAAAAAACGGGCGTAATAAGATTATAGTGGACGGAGACGCGATACGTAGAATGGTCTACGGTTTCTTTAGAAATAACGAATTGCCCACTCTAGATAAGCTGCTGCAAGGTATGTGAAAATGATACTATACCTAAAATGTGCAAGGCTAGTCTGGTAAACATGTTGAAAGCCATGAGTTTTACGTATGAAAAAGTAGACGTATAAGTAGTAGAGGAAAGTAGTAAGTACCTACGTATGAAAAGACGTATAAAAGATATGAAATAGTTGCTTGGCGGATGGATTATCTTCGAAAAATGTTTCGAAACGAAAGGAGGGTGAAATGGTTTTCCAAGAAATGGTTTTCCGGCGTACTTAAACATTTAGAATAAAGTGTCGTAGTTATGGATAATGCGCCTTATCATAGACAAAAATGTGAAGAAACACCCCAGCAATCGTGGAGAAAGAGAAGAATTCAAGAATGGTTAACAGAAAAGGGCATTACTTACCAAGAAAATTCCTACTTGAAGGCGGAATTATTGCAAGTTGTTAAGGTACAAGGTACACGTCCATAAAAATATGAGAAACTGACAGTGGATGAACTGGCATTGACGCATGGAGTAACATTGTTGAGATTACCTTCTTATTACTGCGAATTGAACCCCATTTAATAGATCTGGAGAACTTTTAAATTAGCTGACGTAGAGAGCCATCTTGAGCAATGGAAAATGTCACAGCAGAAAATTGGCAGGTGTGGCAAATTAATCACGTGATGAAAGAGAAACAGATAATGTGGGATATGGATTTCGTGGTTGATCAAGCCATAGAACCCACTGTGATTAATATTGGAAATGGTGAAACCGACAGTGACATAGAAAATAGTAATATTATTTACATGTTTTTAAGGTAAGTATTAAGGTGTAAGGTATTAAGGTATTTTAATTTTTGGTTTAGAATTTTTTGCTTTATTTTGGAATATATATTGATTTTATTTTTCCGTATTATTAAGTTTATTTTTCACGGCTACTTAGCTGTTTTACATATTATTTTTGTTTCTTGTAGGAAATACGAACTACTGACGAACCACCCACTAAAAATTGGTAACGCGCTGAAAGCAATACTTCATGAGTAGTGTGGAAACTTGCATTCAATATCTGCTGTGGTGTTTCAAATATGCATATAAAAACCTTCTACTTTCGACCCCCTAAAAAAATGCCTACGCCCATGAGTAACACTTTGTAGGTCAGAGTTGCCGGTCAGTGCAGTTTCTATATATATTAGAACTAGTGCAGAAAAAATAATATGTAAGTAGGTATTACTCAGGAGCAAAGAGCCATTTTTTACCTTAGATTTTAATATTAAATTATAAATTATATCAATCTATACGGGGGAGAAAATGATGCAACTTGCTCCCTTATGATATAAATAGCTATTGTTGCAAGAAAATGAACAATACTTTATAAAAAAAAACCTCGAGGAAACCTAACCAGTAATAAAACTATATGTGTTGGTAGGGAATGCAGTTTATCTTATAGTAAGCGACACAAGGCAATGAATGTGTGAATCAATAACAAGCTACCAAATTAATAATACATATTTCAAATATTACCAATCAATAGAACTACCGACAGTTATTTTGGTAGATAACTAATTCACGTCTAAACATCAACTTTTATTAAGGATGTATATTATATAAGTCAACTTTTCAATTTTTATTAAGCATGTATAGCCATTAAGTGTTGCATCCACTATTTTTTCTACGACCTGTCATAATAGAACAAAATTATCACTTTATTTCTGAGATGTATTAATTATAAATTACAATTTAGGAAATATTATGGAAACTATTATAAATAGAACACAGAAATATCATAAAATCCAGGCTTCACAAAGAAGTGTAATTATTTTTTATTTATTGTTACATTTTGGATGGTACAGTTATTAAAGTGTATCTGTGGTACTACTGGCAGTTTTGTTACAATATTGGTGGCCGGCATTGTTGATGTTGATGGAGTACCTAATGTTTATTAAATTGTTGGTTTCGTTGTATTCAATCGAATTCAGACTTTATTGGCAACGTTGACTTTTTCGACCACTGATTTCCATCCACCGTGGTGTTTCAATGAAGTTATATCACCACTAGCATCAATCAAAATTGTATCAGAACTGCGGCGAAAGCAGTGTCCTGTATACAACTTAGGGTCTGAAAGATTTAATTAAGTACCTATAGCAATTTGTTTTCCTAAATTCCCAAATTTGTTTATTCCTGCGTTTTGTACAGTGCATTTTCCGTTTACGTAGTTGATAATGTAGTTACACAATTTTTAGGACGAATATTAATGTAATTCTTGCATATTTCATAATACTTTCTTGTAACTGAATTTTCGGGTTGTTTTTGTTTTTGTAGTTTTAATTGTGACTCGGAGAGTTGATTCAAAATCATTTACATCTCTTAATTTTAACTTGTGCAGCTCATTCCTTCTACAAGCTCCCATAATACCAAAGATGCATACCACCTAAAAAACAAGAAATATAGTTTTTCATGTACCTATTGAAAAGTAATATTTGCTTACCTTGGACAATAAATACTTAACGTCTGGGACTTCCCCAATAATTTGCTTTATTTCATTTGTAGAAAACATTTTAGCTTTTTTCGGTATACCCATATCCTTCAGATTTGCTTTTCAATAAAGCGTGCCATTTGTTATATTTGGATATGTCCACTTTCTGTTTAATAGACACCATATATTTCAAAATGGAAACTTGTGGATTGAAATTTCCTAGATCACTCACAAAATATGCTAGTAAGACGTTTTATGAAAAGCTGCTAATTTTATTATTACTCCAATCCATTAACTGCGGGTAATTTTTTTCCTACGTTTTTACTGTTCATGGCTTTTGCGGCCTGTTCCACAATTTCTGGCAGGATTAAATTTTCAATTTCACTTCCACTGTCACACATGTTCACTTATTTTAATTGCAAGAAGCACAAAGTTTGAAAATTTACTAAGTAAGCAGTAAATATGACTTGTCAAAATTTATAATTATTATATTTTAGATATTTTGTCAGATGTTCAAGGCAATAGTTGATATTGACAGAATATTGTTGTATTTCGCGTTTCTATTGGTTATCTTAATGGAAAATCTTGTATCTTAATGGAAAATTGATTCTCTTTAAAGTATATATAGATGGGAATGTCAAAAGCAGTGTTGCCAAAACTCACGATTCGTGATATATTTCACGAGAACACGATTCGCGTAGCGTTTCTCACGATTTTTATTTTATTTCAAATTTTATAAATAACTTACCTACCAGGGAAAACGATTTTCGTTCATAACAAATGTCACAAATTTATTATATTAACATAAATATCCTCGTATGGTATGACTGCGTTCTGATTCGCTGCTACTCTACTGGCTGGAATCTGGATTAATTTTATTGAAATTCGGTCCCGAATAATAGATATATACCAAATTGACTTTGCAAACCCCAGAAATTTTTTAATAGAGTCAGATAGATAGTCAGATAGATATAAAAATTTTGAAAAGTGTGAAAGCTAGGTGTTTAGATTTTTATATCAATAGTGTCAAACAGATAAACATAGATTTCCTCTAAAAAATTCACCTATTGAAAAGCAATTTTTTTATCCCGAGGTTATAAAAACAAAAACAAAATTATTTCTGATGTGGCATTGAGTTTTCTTAAGTTTGCGAGCGTAGAAAACTATCAAGACTTATAGATAATGAGTGGCGAATGCTACAAAATTTTCGGAATTTATTTTTTTTGCGTGGAACCCTAATTCTCTTTCTAAAATGAAAGTAGTCTATTACTCCTTATAACATCAGCTATCTGCCAGTGAAAATTCCGTCAAAATCGGTCCAGCCGTTTACGAGATCGGATTTTATTCACAATATCATGGAGTTTATTTTTTTGCGCGGAACCCTAATTCTTCTTCTAAAATAAAAGTAGCCTAAGTCTAGCATCAGACAGTGAAACATCATCCAGTAAAAGTTCCGTCAAAATTGGTCCAGCCGTTTTGGAGATTTTAGCCGGAACAAACAGACAGATAGATAGACAGACAAAAATTTTAAAATAAAAGTAGCGTAAGTTACTTCTTATAACATCAGCTATCTGCCAGTGAAGTCCTGTTAAGATCGGAAAATCGTTTCGGAGATCGGATTTTGTTCACAATTTCATGGATTTTATTTTCATGCGCAGAACCCTAATTATTTTTCTAAAATAAACTAATATTCTAAAATTACTAATAAAGTAACTCCTTATAACATCAGCTATCTGCCAGTGAAAGTTATAAGAAAATTGGTTTAGCCGTTTCGGAGAGTAGCCGGAACAAACAGACAGACAGGCAGACAAAAAAAAATTTAAATTGGTTTTTTGTTGTAAGTACGGTACATACTATAATATGCATTTAGTCAAAAAGCCGTTATTTTGACATTACAGGCACCTCAATTTTATTTATATGCATTGATGTATTGATAAATTATTGATAAAATTTGAGTTAAAAACTACATGACTTCGTTATCCATGACGAAATAAAGGTGTAATACACAAAAATCTAGTTTCACAAAGTGTTGTATTTTTTTTTCAAAAATATTATAATAAACAAAATAAAATAGCCTAAAATTATCTATTTTATGAGGTAGGTATTACTCATTTAAATCAAGAGCAAAATAAAAAAGTTCCAATACAAAACGCGTTTTGTTAATTTACTCAAAACATTTTGCGACATGACACCTCTATCCACTTATGTCTTCAATTATTCAAATAGCAAGCATTTGAATTATTCAAATTCAAATTCAAATTCAAAATTATTCAACATAGCAAGCTTCAAAAGCTTGAAGCTTGCTATGTTTTGCTGTTGCCATACTGTTGTGTTAATTCGTCCTAAACAAAGAACGGAAAACCTGTATGGTAAACTTTAAGTTTTACGTTCATTCTTACACTAATTCTGCGTTGCCCTATGTGAATGTTAGTTAATGAACGAATTATGGGAGTATGGGAGTAGCAAATATATTTTTTTCTAGGTTCATGCAACGTGCAAAAAACAAATTTTTATTGAACTATATTTAGTGAAAAAAAACTGGTTCTTTATTGCACTAGTGCAATACAATTTTTTTTGCATTCATATGTCCATTCTACTGTTGCATGAACGTAGAAAAAATATTGTATGCAACTCGTACAAAAGTGTTTATTGCATTCGACGTGTTGTCCAACTAGGCCGGACAGCCTCCTTGGACAATTTCACGTCGCGTGCAATAAACACTTATTTTTTGCACTTGTTGCATATATAACTATTTGTTATCTAGCCAGTGTAATTTTCAGTCTAGGTAGGTATTTAACAAGTAAAAGTGTGTATCTCAATACAAGTGTTTACTTACTTATTGGGTATTATTTATTTATATACATTTTTCCATAATACTGGTAGGTACGTATTGTTAATTCTTGCCTTGTTATAAATAAATATATTATTATTATCATATAACTTTAATAATCCTAAATATCTGTGAACTACCTAATAAAATATACCTAGTTGGAATTATAATATTTTCAATTATTCGCATTATATTTCATCGCAATAATATTTCTACACGTGGGCATGGAATTATTTCAACACATTTTATACATTAAATGAAATAGGTATGTCTACACAATATAATAATCATGAATTACGTTTATTTTTATAGCGAAAGAAATATACTCATTCATATTTTGGAAACATGTCTAGATGTCGAATAATTTATTTTCGAAAAATAGATAGTTTTTTAACAAGTGACTTTTACATTTAAAACTAACCTTTCAAATGGGAAAATGTTGATCGGCAAATTCACTCACACACCAAGTGACACTCACTGTAAACTTTAATTAGCACCTGTACTAGACCGTTTCGCGAGTATATCGTGGAGGAATCGGTATGAATTTTCGATTTTAGTTGAAGCTGAAGCAGCGCTAGGTCACAGTGGGGAACATCCTACCTTGAGGAAATTGACCGGCGCGACAGGTTAATATCACTACTGCGGTCTGCCATATACCTACTTAATGAACGAAGTGGCCTTAAGAAAAGAAGAGCAAAGTTAAAAGTTTATTGCATTTGCAATTTTTCATTTCACATTCAAATTTCAACTGGTACAAAGTACACCTCAAAATTAATTCAGGCGTTAGTATTATTCTTCAAGGTGTTTCAGGCCATTTTTTAGCGTATTTATACGATTTCTTGTTGATCATGACACATAATTGTTACATTAATAATTTTATTGCATTCCTACCTAGGTACATTTTCTACTGGCGTATAAACATATAGTTTAAGGAATACTTATTTAGACATCATATTTTGATTTACGTTATGGTTCCTAGGGTAAATCCCCTTGAGAATAAGGACGAAAATAATACAAGAGTTATTTGAAATAAATCTGGTTTGGCAGGTATTTAATTTTCTACCCAGATAGGTTTATTTCTATAATACATATTGTTTTAGCGGACAAGTGGCTCAGATAGCAAAAAATTATTCTGGTAATATTCCCTAAATAAACAGTTGGAAGATTAAACTATTCCCGGAATAATCTATAAATTGATTGGTTATTACTGGAATATTCCTAGAATCAGAAAAGAGAACTCCTTTAAAATCCCCCGAATATTCCCGAGCAATATTCCGCAATATTCTAGAATAATGAGAGAATATTCAGAGGATATTAAAGACAATCCTATAAACGTTCCTGGGAGAATATTCTTGAATAACTAAAGAATAATATTAGGTATTTCGTAAATATTCTCTATAACAAAATATACAGGTTGTTTTGGTGATATGAATAGTTGGTATAATTTAATGAGTGTATAATTTAAGGTGTACAATTGAATTAACGTACCTAAGCGTAGTGTATAATTTATAATTAAATAATATATGTATAATCTAATAAGCGTCAACTCATTTTGAGTTAACTCGTCAATAACAATAAGAGTTAGAGCCTGCGCGAGTTTGTAAAGTCGTTTTGGTTTTGCCCGTATCTACTACTACGGTGCGATTCTGTTGGAATATCTCTGTGCTAGGTACTAATGCCTACATGTACGCCTGGTATGAATATTATTGAAAATGGTTTTTGAATTTAAATTATAGGTATTGAAATCACTGAGGATACATTGGTGTACATTGCATTACATGCAGCATGCAAAAAGGAATATGATACAACAAATATTACGTGAATACTTACAGGAAATATTTAAACCTAGAATCTTCGCAGACATATACTGACTATATAATATGACTATATTACTGGAATATTTTAAAAGGAATATTTCTTTTAGAAGATTGACAGATTATTCTAAGAATATTATGTGCTATTTAGGGGCGCATCACAAAAATGGGCTCTTATATATTTCTGTGAAGTGCTTGTCCGTGCTTGTCCGTCAAAGGAATATTTTCATAGAAATAAGAAACAAGGTTTATTTGTATAATAAATATTCTTTTGCCGGCAAATATCACATCACAGAAATAAGCGATTGTTACGTGTTTGCACCCTGTGTACAAACAGTACTGTTTTTCGTGGATCCAATAATTTAACCACCCGGTAACTTAACACTAGTTTATTAACATGCTAAACAACCCAGGCAGCATGATGTCGTCATTATGACGTATTTATTTCGTTAATTTTTAGGACATAAATACGTTAAAAGAACTACAAAAGAGACGTCAAAAAGGACGAGAAAAAGTCAAAGCCAAATGACGTCATGAACTGACGTTTATTTGACGGCATTTTCAAAATACATGCAGGGGAAACAGTAAAAACTACAAAACACGAAAACAAAACGCCTCCAACAACTATTTTCATTTTATCGAGAACGCATAGCATTCTATTGGTTTATTTTAGTCACGTGTCCCCAGCGATGCGTTGTCAAATGGATATTTATAGCACATCATACAAATAGCAAATTATGTGTTTTATAGTTAAGAAATACGTAAAAAGATAGTATATATCATATTTTAATAAATTTCGAAAATAATGCTACATCTGGCAGCGCTGGCTGAGATAGAAGCTTTATTTTATGTTTTATTGTTTGCGTCTTTGTCTGGCTTATGCTAATTTGTATGTTTTTTTCAAGTAATTGACATTTTCCTACTGTTCAAAAAAATTCGGAAATCGAAACAATCTCTTGTTCCGATATAAAATGATTGCTGATATAAATTACATTCAAAAATTACAAAAATATTTTGTAATTATAACCGTTGAAGTGCACTTTATGTTTTAAATTTAGAAATGTCTCGATCATGACATTAATCGTAGACACTTACGTATAACAAAAGAGAGGAATAATGTTCGTCGAAAATATGACGTCAAGTTGACGTCAAATCCATGACGTCTTAAGGATTAATAACATTAGATTAAAAAGGCACTTCAGAATGACGAGAAAAGAGTGACGTTTTAAAGACGACATAGAAATGACGTCATATGTTCGGCTTCATATTGGTCACTTGACATCTTAGACCTCAAATCACCTTAAAAGATCGTAATAATGACGTCACCATCATGCTGCTTGGGAATGATAAATATTTTTTTTCATTCGTCTTTCCGTATATGTATTTGCTTCAGCAACTGTGCGAGCATCTCCTGAGTTTGCCTGTCTGCCATGCCTCTAGTTGACTAAAATCACAAAACATTACACTAAAATTAAAGTTCTAGTAATAATAGTCTCGAAACGGTACTGATTTTTTTTATTTTTAAGTCTATAATAATACATTTCTTTATTAACGAAATTCACGAATCGTCACAGTTTCCAAATAAAAATTTCTCGAAAATGTCACTAATCAACACAAAAGTTCAGCAAGTTTTAAATATCCGCGTTCCTACTAATTTCCGAACAGAACGCTATCTAAGCTTTTCGAACACCTCGCGGAAATGTTCTGTTTAAATCCACTTCCAACGCCAAACAATGTTTTAAAATGTTAATCAGTATCTAAGTTTATGGTATTGATTAACATTTAAAACTACAGAACACAATTTATAACAGCGTTTCTTATAGATATTTATTATTCGAGTATGGGACATACCTAGTAGTAAATTAAATATGACTTCATTTGGTAGGTACATAATAGGTAAGTACCTATCGCTTTTCTCGTAGGTAAAAGAACCCAAAACCCATACCCAATAAAGAACCCAAAACTACATAAGTTTACATAATCAAATTGAAATTAGGTACCACATAATCGCAGTCAATTCGCACAGAATATCCTCTTTCGATTGCTCGGTTCATCAGTTATTGCAACCCGAGCGCCCCACAGTGCTTAGTTACCAAACTTTTCAGATGGCGCTTATTTGGTTGCCTATTTATTATATTTGACTATTATCTGCTATTATCCTATGCAACGATTATAGTCTATAATCCTTGTATCCTATGGTCCTTTAAACAGACAACAGATGCGACCACTAAGCTTTGATTTTGGGTCTTCTCTGGTCATACTAGATACTTATAAACCAGGAAAATGTATTATATATTAAGCCTGATTTATAAATTGCGAAGTTGATAATGTTGACATTTCAATTTCTTCTCGTTGCTTGTTCTTGTTGCCTGTTTATTTTATTTAAAAAACGGCGGGTAATCTGAGTGAGACATGTTGTTTATTATAATACTATTCGTGTTATATACTTTAGATAATTATAATAATGCATAATGGCAGGTGTTTCTCAATTCTCGAGTGTTTTTAAATTTAACGTCTCACTCTATGTGAATAAATCACGATAATGTGGCTCATGCGGCAGAACTACGAACTACGCTACGGGATTTTATAAATTGCTTTCTGTCAGCGGGGTTACATGAAGCCGGGCTACGGCCATAGAAAAATGTTTCTGTGGCTACGGCCGGGCGGGCGGACGGACGAGAATCTATAAATCAGGCTTTAACTGTGATTCCTAAAGTACTAAAGTCGGTCACCCCAGGCCCCAGTCGAATTTCTTATCTACTTGGGGCTGGCTCCGTTCTGTGTATGGTTTATGAACGCGCTGACAGATGGAGCCATTGACATTATGTAATCTGAGTTCATGTCAAAAATATAAGTGAATAATAATAACAATAAAATGGCAGTGTTCCAGTCTTTGCATTTCACAGCAATAATAATACTACAAACACCTATGGTGTCAGTAATAACATTGAGTTAATACCGGGACCTCCGTATATGGTTTTGAATAATTATAAAATGTTGCCATCTCTCGGCCGATCTCGCAACAAATATAGATATTGAAGCAGGTAGTAAAAATCTTCCCGCCTGTCCACGCCGATAGAAATGCCGGCATATTCATACGGATACGGAATGATGCCGATTGCTGATTGGTGTCCATTACGCAGTCCATTGTGCGCATGAGTTAGCGAAGTGTGGTGTGGAGAGGTAGTTGACTCACGTGTGACAATTTTAAGTTTAATAACAAATATTGCAAAAAGTAAGTGATTATTCCGCTTAAACTAAACGAAAACAAGTTTCTAAACCTCGAAGCAGTACCTAGGGCAAAAATTACCACGTGGTGTTTGAATTTGCGTCTGTAATCCGGAAAAATATGTACACTTTCGCCTTATAACCTAAAAGACATGTTGCATCTATTTAAAGGCTCTTCATTACGAATATATTTTGCAATTTTGGTAAAATCTGTGCATTCTCGGTGTTCCGTGACACGATCTACAGTGTGCTAATAGTTTAGGTGTAATTGATTTCAGAAAATTTTGAAGTAACCTTGTTTTGTGAAGTGTTATTGACCGCACGATATGGATATAGATTTGTTCAGAGATGAGGAGCAATTCTCCACCTTCGATACTCATAATTTTCTGGTAAGCTGTTGATTTTTTGCATAGGTATTTTTTTCTGACTTGAACTACCTTTAACCCCACTTTCAGGATCACTATCCAGACGACTCTAGCAGTCTCGATGGGGTCAACAGTTTCTCTAGAAACGGTTTGTATGAATGGGATCTGGAGCATGAAAGAGAGTAAGTATTATACTCTTATTTTACATTGTCTATAACGTCTATTTTTTAATCAGATTAAACGGAGACTTGGCCCTTATTCCAGTAGCCGGTAATTTTTGTGAATCTATGAACACAATAAGCGAGTCTCCGCCTTCTAGAGAGGACTTTCAAAAAATTATGAATGAGTGGCAGCAGCTTATTAGTATAGATGTAAGTAAAAACATTGTTTGCCTGTCGCTATGATATTTCCTCGGATAAATCGGTGCCTTGTTGGAAATAATTTTTTATCATAATTGCCTAGTTTTATCGACCTTAGCACATTTAGATAACAATAATTGGCCCTAGATTTAACATTTTTGGCTAAAGTAGGTAGTTAATTTAGGAGTTATTTCCTCATTTTAAGTAAGTTTTAGTTTAATGTCTGATCTGTATTGCTAATAAAATATAGTTTAATCAGATAACAAAGATAATTAAATTATATGAACTTATTAGTATAGATAACAAGTTTATGGTTATTGTAATCTTTATTTAAATAAGGTATAAATATATTTGGACAGTTGATTAATTTAGACAAATCAAATTTAATGCAAAATCACATTCCAATTTTGATTGCTAAGAATGTTGATGTAATGTATCATATTTCTCAAAAAAAATTATATTAAATGCGGTGCAAGAATAATTAGACTCCAAATTTAAAGATAAGTGGATCTGACGTTTTCCACATTTTTAGTCGGAATGCGAAGAGTTTCCAATAGAAGACCCTATTATATCGCCAGAAGAAAACAACGATGAAACGGCACAGCAAAAAAACTCGCCACTGCATGAAATATTAAATCTACCAAGCAACGTGTTTGATATTGCTTCTTTCCTAAACGAGGATGAGATACCTGCCAATGGTATATCGGCCAGGAAGCCAAAAGCAGGGATGAAAAAGATAGATTTAAAAGCGCAGAGATACATTGTCGAAGAAGACGAGGATGATGTTGACGTAGAAACGATATCGGAATGCGAGAACTCTCCTGTACTTGAAGCTGGTGATCTAAATAGCCTTCTAGAACAATTCGAAGCGACAGAAATGCCTGAATTGCCCGTCCATTTGATAGAGAATACTGCGAACGTTAAAATTGAAATAGGCAACGCACGCATTAAAACAGAACCGATAGATGCATATACAGAAAACAAATTAGTAGATACCAGTATTAAGTACAAAAAAGAGGTCGTGAAGGTGAAAAGGGAGCCTGCAGACACGGAATCCGTGATAAATGACAAGAATTTTAAAGTTGAAGTTGTAAATATTAAAAAGGAGGAAAGGAAGCCCAATATACGCAGTGAGATCTGTAAAGTAGAAGAATATAAGCCGATTAAAGACGAAACGAATGAACTGAAAGTTGAACATGGTAAGTTGCGTCAGAAATTCTATACATAGCAATAATGTTGAATACAATTTTAATATTAATATTTGCAATATGCGGTTGGTGACTTATTTTATTATCTAATTTGTTAACGTTTGAACATAAAAGAGAAGCCTCCGGTTCCATTACCATTCTACTCTAAAATATTAATAGCTGATTAATTGCAGCTAGGTATAAATGCCTAGGAAATGAGTAACAGTATAACACCATAAGTATTAATTGCAACTTTGTTTACAACCCCACATATAATCAACTATGATATGTAATAATTCTAAGAAAATGCTGCTGGTTTCATTAATATCAATCATTCAAGCAAATAGTCCATCGGTCAGGTAGTTTTCGGTACTTAGAACTAAAATCTACATTTTGCACAAACCTGAACCTACCGCCGGCTACGCCATATTGCCAAGATGGCCGCCACAAATAGTTTTTTGGAAATATCGCAAAAAATTTTCGATTTTAGAAAAAATATGTAGATAGGAAAAATGAAGAATAGGAAATTTCTCATAAAAAATGTTCTAATCATATTTTCTGTAAAGTTAACGGTCGAGGCATGAAAGTCGTAAATTTGAAAATGTTGGGAGAGATTCGCCTGAGACGTTCTGGCAACAATTTTTAGAAATTAATGTGTCTTCGAATAATTGCCGATGGCAATTTATTTTAGGCTCTGTACAATTTCATCATAAAACGGTGGCGTATCCGAGGGCGTATCTTTAATTGAATGAATTACCGAATTTAATTCAAAATTATTAACTGAGAATTTATATAAATTATTAAAAAAATTAATGACAATATTGCAGTTTTTATCTATTTCGGAGTCAACGTCCCTTTCTTCTTATTATAATTCATTGGATTTCCCAACTTCCTCATTGATAAAATTATGTCTAGAGGCGAGTCCAAGTCATGGTCTTGATCGATTTCCTCGAGCTTCGCAGGACATTTTGGGAAGACTTTCCTTTACAGAAACCGCAAATGGTAGAACATTTCAAACCTGCTTTGCTGCAGCCGCCACTTTTCCACAATTTTTACACTTGCATGATAAAAATATAAGAGGTATTTTCGGAGCAGGATCCTTCAAAGTGGTTATTGGAGTGATACCAGTTTGGGTTTTCTTCCAACCCTATTCCTCAGCTTTTTTTGAACCGCCATACCATTCTTGGACTTGATTGTAGGTTCGTAATGAATGCTGCCTTACAGCTGCAATTGTTGGTGGTAAAGAAGCTAAATTAAATTTACTTTGTGTAACTGCCTTTAAAAAACGCTGACACTGATATTTGTCCAGGCCATTATTCTCTTTGTATTTGGACCTATAAGGCACAGGAAGAAATTTTTCACCTGCATCAGCAACTTCATCGGCAGAAGCATGTTCATTTTTGAATACTTGAAGAGCAACATGTGAAATAGTTAAGAATTTAATTTTTAAATGTTTAAATTAATGAGGCTGAAGTTGTATCACACCCACTAAATGCGTAAAGGAAGAAGATATTATTTTTAACTACTTCGTAACTTTACAGAAACTGTGCTACGGACATTTTTATAGGAAATTTCCTACTCTTCACTTTTGCTCTCTTCATATTTCGTCTAAAAATGAACGGTTTTTGAGTTTTGAAAAAATTCTTTTTGGCGTTCATCTTGGCAATATGGCGGCGCCGGCGGCAGGCCCCGATTTGTGCAAAATGTGGATTTTAGTCGATTTAGTTTTGCAAAGTTTCAAAACTTCCCCAGTTAATTCCAGGTAACTGATGCCTATTTTTATTCCCTGACCAATGGATTAAAATGCAAATCACAAATCTTTAGGTACCTCTTTACCTACCCATTTATGAGGTTTTAAAGTATCCCCAATAAGCATTTTAATATTTAAATGCTACAAGCTATAAAGTCTTTGACCCTAGGCCTGGTAGTCCCTAAGGGCTGGGTGTCTCTGTACCTACAATATATCCTCTGCATAAGAGTGCTAAGTAGCCATTATGCTATTACAGAAGGGTTCCAATGAACTTTATCTTTAAATAGATATCTACCAACTGTTGACAGTCTAGTATTATTAAATGGGTTAATTTTCTCCTGCCAAAACTCAGCCACTAATAATAGATAATGTTAGGTATCTCATTCGCACAATTAGTAAAGGGTATTGTTATTTTGGGTATTTTTGCTACTTCTCATGTTTTTATATAAACTAGTGACACGTTTTTGTTACCTATTTTCCACTTGTAATGACATAAGTGGGTTACATAAGTGAATAGCTTGTATGGATGAATGTTTGACATAGTAAAATGTCAATACTACCTCCACAAATTTAAAATTTTATAATGGTTCATAAAATTTTATGATGTATAAAGGTTAGTTTATTTTATTGATTGGCATTTAGAACATGCATGATGCATGTCTAGCCTTATTCCAGCATATTATTTCATGTCATAATCCCTGTGTTATGGCTAACAGTTTGGAAGTTATTCCTTATTACTTTTAATTTGAAAAATCCCTTTAAATGAGTACAATTATTGCTTTATAATATTAGTAAACAGCCTCTCTGGGCAATCTCTATATTATTATCTGGTAATATTCTTAATTACTTCTGAGAATCTACATTGGAAATTTTCTTCATTACCAAATTACCAAATTAACATACCATAATAATTGGGCTAGTATACTGCCATAGGGTAATTATGATTATTATTAGTTACCCACATTGCTTTTTAAAATTAATCCTTTTGAAAGGTTGAGAACCTGAATGACCTTCATTTATGGGCCACAAATGGTTTTATGTGGTGTTAAGACAACATTGTAAATTATTCCCAGTACTATTACCATTATTACTTGCAAAACCTCCATTCCATTTTTATTGATTTTACAGGAGGCATAAGAAATGTGTCCTGATTTTAAATATAACTGTTTTTTTTTGCAGTAAGACAAAACATAAAATGAATATAGTTTATTAGTAATGAAACAAAAATATTTTTTAAATTATTTGGTTAGACTTGTGCTAAGATTGCACAAAAAAATTGGAACAAAATTAGGACATAGGAGGTTTTATAAAATAAAACTAATCGGTCCCATAGAATACGTATAGAAAAATCTTACATGATGGGAAACACTATTTTATGTACCGCGCTAGCGCTTGTTTCGCAGAAATCTGCTCGTTACACAATATAGTACTTTTCCCAGCGGGTTACGTAAATAGCTATTGTTTTACATTTTCCTTATAAACACAATGCTTGGAAGTCCATATTAATGGGCTCCAAATATAGTGTAGTGTAGTGGAAGATGCCCTACAATAATGGGACTCATCTTTGGCAATTGGTATTCTTTAAGGCAACTTTTTTCTTTCTCTAGTTTTAAACTTTTTCTTTTGCTTTTTTCTCTAACAACAAAATAATTATCTTTTTTATATGCTGCCCAATTCTGTAAACTCCAGCTGCACTCTAACAAATACTTTCATTTGTTATTTAAAAAAAATGGAATCCATCCATTTTTTTTAAATAACAAATGAAAGTATTTGCGATCTATGCGATACTTCATTTACCTGATCTTTCTTACCTTTAGGGAAAACAATGTCGATATTTTCAATTTCTAGAATACTTGACTCATCAATACTTGTTGCAACGCTATTAACCAATCAACCCAGCACCTTTATCTTCATCTTCGTACATTTCAGTTTCTGTATAATTAATATTCACGGCAGTATCAGAAAGCAAAGCTACTGATGACTCTTATATTGACACTTCTGTGCCTTTTTCTAAATTTTCTGGAACAGGATTCTCTTGAATTTCATAAGGTTATCCAAGTTCTTTTTTCTAGCCGAGAAAACAATATACTTTAACTGATTTTTTTTTATTGCTTCATGTGATAGTGTTTTATAAACGAATCCCGCATATACGAATATACTTTAAAAATAATGTGTATATTCACAAAAAATTAAATCGTCCAGCAAGAACCACTGGGAGGCTGCGCATTACGCAGGCAGTTTAGGCCTCGAGGTAGGCCTATGTAGCTTGGTTCGTAGAGAGTAGATTAATTTATGTAAGTATATCTTAGTATTGAAGCAAATACACGATGCCGGCTGGCCGGAGCAGCGGTTTTAAAGCGTTAAAAATAATGGAATGGAGATTGCCGAATGGAGAATTATTTTAAGTGAATAAAAACAGACCTATGAATATATAATGAATGAATATGAAATGTATATTTATTTATTGGACACTGTTTTGTCTCAATTTGTTTGGTATGGCCCAGCTGAACCTGCCGTATCTGACAAGCCATTACTGTTGATATTTCGATAAGTGTTTCTTTCATGTTTGTTAGAATCTCGGCATGTTGAAAAGAATTTTTCATGAGTTATTGAATGAAATATTCACTTTTTGTCATGTTTCTGTACTGACAGTCAGATAATTTGCCAAAAATAATTTCAAAGATTTAAATCAAAAGAACTTTACTCTCGCCAGTAACAATTTCCATTCGTACAAAGCTGTGTATCCTATTTAAGCAAGTTCTTTGAAAATTTAAATAGTAACTTCAATATTTATATCTTATACAGGTATAACCAATGAAATAATAATAATTTTAGCAAAATTGTTCGATCTTAGTGATCTACAAGCAGCTAATCTACATTCAACTATTTCTCGTATTACATTATTATATCATTATAATACAATTTAAACAATTTATTGGTAGCTACGAGTTCACTTTATTGGTATTTGCAGCAAAACCACATGTGAAAAAAGAAGAAAAATCTTCCATCGTCCCCAAAATTGTCACACAAATACATGTCCCTATAAAACAACCCCTCGTTGAAACACAAACTCACGAAAATCCCACGTTGAAAACTTTCAAACATGAAACAAACCCAAATTTATTAACACCTCCAAACACTCTACCCGCCGCCGCACACACTCCCGATTCAACTACCTCTTTCACACTGGACCCTTCGAAGAACAAACAGATAATGGACGCCCTACCGCAGGAACTTATAGACCGCATCAAGGAATCTGGGAAACGTAAAACTATATCTGTGATACCGCCGATCCCCAGTAAGAAGCGAGGGGCTCCTAGGATACAGGATGCTACTACCCATTGCGCACGGAATAAGCTGATTAAGTTGGTTACGTCGGAAGCTGTGCAATTAGATCATGATTATTGTAGTTCCGGTAGCCCTTATCCGAAGCATCCCAAAAAGGATTCCGGGTTTGAGTCGGCTGAAGAGGATGATCGTCCGGTTATGAGGAAGCAGCCGATGGTTAAGAATGCCGATGGGAAGTTGATGGTTTCACTGCTGAAGGTATTTATTTCGTCTGATTAATTGACAGTTGTACAGTAAGACAGATCTGTCTTGTTACAAATTATTACTAAATGAGCAGGTATTATAGTGGATTTGGTCCTCTGAAAAACCCCAATGCTCGTTAGTGGTGTTTTTTCTCAATAAAACCATCACCTCCAAAACATTGGGAAATCAATATGTTAATCTATTTCAGTTGTTTAAAATTTATATTTTTTAAACAATTTATTAATTATCTAACAATTTTAATTGAATTATCCATTTCATCTAATTATTTAAAATAACACATGAACAAACATCATAAAAAAGGCAAAAACTTTAAAATTATTGAATCAAGACATGCTTTTCTCCTCAACTACTCAACTAGTTATGAAAATACACTTATCCAAGAACTTAACTCCACCAATAGCTTCTACGTGACCTAGAAGCTATTCGTGAAATGGGCAGAAATACGCGCTATTGACATTCCTTCTTTGCATACTGTTCATTTCCATTTAATTTTTTGTTTTGATATAATAGATATAATATTGTTATTATAGGCCAGTGAATAGAGACCAGAGTATAGGCCAGAGAATAGAAACTGTCATGTGAAGTAGCAACCCAAACGAAACTTTTAATATTCATATTCGATTCATATTCATAACTGGGACTCATATGTAAATAACACAATCCCATTGAGCCACGGTCCAGTTAACATGCTTTGTGGCAAAATTTAGCCTAGCCCTCCGGTGATTTCTATTTAAAGCTGGATATGGAGCAGTAACTCTTGGTCTGAAATTACGTGTTCTAAGTCCCTGTCCAATGATTTCCTCGCTAATTTGTAAATTACTTACTTCTTGAAGATGCATCTGCAAACTTCACGCTGTTTCAAAACGTTGTCGCACAGTTGAGAGTCAAATATCAGTCATTAGTTGGAGTTGTTAATATATTTTTTCCTTGTCCCGGTCTGCGAACGTGACTTCCAGTCTATATGTTTGTATCACTCTTGTAACAGTTGTATGCGCCACATTAAATCGCTGTCCAATGCTTCGATAACTCCAACTTAGTTCAACCAATATTAATGCTTGAGCACATTTTTCACCACTAAGATTTCGAACTTCACGTTCTATATTGACGAAAATATTGGAAAAAAATACAACTATTACCACAGTAGCCGTATACCAGTATGCCGACGCGCATACGGCCAGGATGCATACTTCGAAGAATACCCATATAAAATGCATTGTTCCCAAGACGAAAAGTACACATCACTGCGGAGGCCGCCCATATAAAATGCATTGACCTGTGCCGACTTGACCCGTTTACGCTTCTAACGTAGCATACTAGTATAGGGTTACTGTGACTATTACCACAATAAACACACTCCGTCGAAATGCTTTTTGACATTCAATCCACATGTCTTCTTTTTCCCATAGCATGCTACTTCTTTCTATTTTTTCCAAAATTAAGTGAATAAAAACATGTTATACTATAAAATTGTGTATTTCTGGTATTATAGAAGATAAGAAACTGAATCAGAAAAAGGGATTGTTAAGAAAAGATAAGGCTAGAGTACGATTTATATTCTAACTTGCTGGTGTAGCTGTTGAACTCCACAGGGTGTTAATTAGGATGCAATTGTTATGCCCTGTAATGAATAAAACAAAGTTTCTTTTGAAAGAATAATAGAACATTCACATGTTTAAAGAGTCTATCATAAAAATAAAATCATCGAAATCGGACAACAGGTCTAGACAAAAATTAACATAAAACTTTTGGTTATTTTTTGGTGGTGCGTTAATTTCTTGGAGAAGTGTAGCTTTACATAATTAAAACTAAATAATTACAACGTATTTTCCTTTTGTTGACTCTATTACATGACTGTTTCTTGGGTGGTGCCACAGTAAAATAAGGTTTTTCTTTTGAGATGACCTCGTCTCTCATTCATTCATCTTCCATCCCGATTGATCCAACCATCTTTTTACCCTCTTATTCTACTTGATGAAAATCAGATCTAAGAAATTTGCGTTTAGGTTAACACGATACGCACGGAATCTTCCCAGAAGAGGAAACTGAACTTGGAAGAGTACAAAAAGCGCAGAGAAGGCTTCTTGAAACTACAAGGCAGTCCACAGACCAGTTCACCTGCCAGCAGTTCATGTAGCTCCCCATTGTTGGAGGACGAAAATACCAAACGTATAAAGCACCAGGAGAAACTAATGAAAATGGCTATGGAAGTGCTGAACACTCCCCCCAAGTCTGAACGCAAATCCGAAACCCCGTTAGTCGTTACCCCTCCCCAGCCACTCGTGATACCGTCTGATATGGAAAAGAAAACCCTTGTGAGCATTGGCGTGAATACAGACTTTAAGATATGCAAAACTATGAACCCCGTGACACCCGTCGAGCAACTGGAAGAAATTAAACCACTCTTGAAGAAGGCTAGCGCTAAGATTAACTGTAACTCGCTCATAACCTCGCTTATAGAAAATATTCCAAAAGTCATAAGCCAGAGTGAGCACCAACACTTGAAAACGAACAAACAGCAAGCCAAACTCGAACACGGAGAAGACAAAACTATAGTATATTTACCTAAGAATAGAACAGCAATAAAGACCAACAGCGTTGAGGTCCAAACGAACATTTCACTAATACAACAGAGTAAACAGAGTAGATATAGAAGAAGGAGGAGCTCGTCAAGCAGCTCCAGTTCTTCATGCAGTAGCAGAATGAGTAGAACCGCTACACTTTCCAACAGGTTAGTTAGGGTAGGGTAAGCTTTGTTTTCTTTATACCCCGGATTTGTGTTCTAGAAGGCGCAAGAATTCTGACTGTTCGTCTGGCAGGTCCAGAAGTTCTCGCAGCTCACGCTCTGGCTCCTACTCCTCCTATTCTTCCAGGTAAGTCATCTGTCTTCAATACTATTGTTTTATATTATTGGACTATTATGTACTTCAAAATTGCAATTCGCTTGCAATGGCCAAAATTGTATTTAACCTAAAAACTATCCCTTTTTGCCGCTGGCCGGTCAAAGGCCGTTGGTGCCACGGCAGTCAACTTTATAATATAGCACACTTGATCTAAATTTAACGCTAATTCAGCTGTGGTACAACCGCAGCCTCAAAAACGCAATTTGTTTTGCGGAGCACCGTCTTCATGATTTTGACTGCTGCTATAATACACAGTTTCTGAAAGATCGAAAATCGATAATGAATAAACTATGGTTTCAGCTTAATCCATATAGTCCATCGGTCAGGTAGTAATACTACCGTAGTATTACCTGGAATTAACTTGGGAAGTTTTGAGGCTTTACAGGTTTCTAGTTTTCGATACCTAGAACTACAATTCACATTTTGCACAAACCGGGAGCTGCCGCCGGCGACGCTATATTGCCAAGATGTCATTTTAATGTAATGTAATTTTTTTTTTCAAGTTTCCAGAACTGCTTGTAATTAGAAAAAAATAGTACAAGAAAAATGAAGAATAGGAAATTTCCTATTCTATTCTGTAAATGTCCTTAGCATATTTTCTGTGAAGTTAACGGTGTAACCACTGGGGTTTTTATCAGATTGACCAATGTTAAAATGAAAGGGAGCGTCGGGGTTTGCAAAAATATGTATACATACATAAATATGTACACACATGATCTCATAGTCCTGGGTTCATCGCGGATGCTTTAAAGTTAGAAGGGGAAATCTCAATATTGAAACATGGAGATTTAGCTTACCTCATATGCTCTCATGATGTCGATGTTAATCCTGTATGGCTAAAACCTCACATCATCGCTAAGATTCACAAACTAACTTTGTCGGATAATATTGAATTTCGTTGGTCAAGAGATTAATACAAATGACTTCAAACCAAGATATATATTTAATGTTTAACAGAATAAATTACGCTGACAATAAAACAATTACACTAAACAAACTATAAATTTGGGTACTTAACCAGATGCGTCGCGCAAATAATAAATTATCAATATGAAAACAAAGCTAATCACTAGGGTTAAGTAGACCTGACTCTAATAGAACAATTTTGAGTGACTATCCGCTTATTAAACTATTTGACTTTAAACCCGAATTTACTGTATGAAAACCTGCCGGAAACTGAATAATTTTGGCTAAGATTGTTGCTTCAGTCCTCGCTGGGCGGGACCAAAGCCGATCTTTCATCCCCTTTAAGTAATACCACTTACTGGGGGTGAAATCTCCACCAATCCTACGGGACCTACTTTACCCCTTACAAAATCTTAGGAAACTATCCCCGTACGCTAACGACATCTGGTTGCAAAATATGAAGTAAACATTTTACATGACATTTCTGAGATTACTCTTTCTGCATCAATTAGTTAGCTGTTTGGGCCATTTTGCCCAAATCGGAAACCATAAATTAAGTGACACTTCTAACGGAGAACTGATAAATAACAATTATTTACGATTATGGTCGAATCTTTTTTGTGTCGCTTTATGGGTAGACCCAGTTCATTTTACAATAGGATAATTGATTTGAGATATTTCACTTTTTGGTAGTTACACATCTGTTTACGATTACGAAGTTATGCATTTACGAAGCTATGAAAATTTGCTAAGACCGTACTTAAAGAAAACACACTACAAGATGAATTACCCATTAAATGTGGACCTTCTTAGAATTCTCTAAATAATAAACAAAGGACAACGTTAAATTTTGTGTCGCTATTCCCTTTCCGAACAGAATTATGACCTGCACTTTACCATATTGTTACAACGGTTTAGGCACAAAAGATCGTAAATTTGAAAATGTTGGGCTGGTTTTGTCCAGACGTTCTGCGAACAATTTCTCGAATTAGTGTTTCTTAGAATTGCATATAGCAATTTATTTTGAGCTCTCTATAATTTTATCATCAAACAGTGGCGTATCTGAAGGTGTGTCTTTAATTTAGTTAATTAAGTTCAAAATTATTAATTAATATTTTTTAATAACTGTTTCCACAACAGCATATTTATTACAACCTTTTCATTGTCCAAATACCCTATAGACCGGATTCATTAATACTAACTACTTTCAACGGCAAATGTGGTTTTTTTCTATTTCTTTCCTCTAATTCATTGGATTTCCCAATTTCCTCATTAGATAAAATTATGTCCAGAGACGAGTCGAAGTCATCATCTTGATCGAATTCCTTGAGGATCACTTGGATGACATTTTCCCAAGACTTGCAAGATAGACTCCCAAGACTGCAAATGATAAGAACATTTCAAACCTGCTGTTCTGCAGGCACAGGCTTTTCCATAATTTGTTTTACACTTGATAATTTGTTTACACTTGACTTCATAAAAATGGAAGAAGCGTTTTCACAGCAGGACCCTTTGAAAAGTGGTTATTGAAGTGATACCAGTTTGGGTTTTCTTCCAACCCCATTCTATTGGTTTTTGTGAACAGCCATACATAGCATTTGTTACTCTCCTGAGTATAATTCGACAGCGTTAACATGGGTAACAAAAGTTTGCCTAAGCTAGCTCAGCTTAATAGAAAAAGATATAAATTAGTAGGTTCGTTAGTATTGAAGCTACTAATTACCAGTGGACGCCACTGACAGTTACGCAACCACGTCAGATGGTTTCCAACTATACTGGGTATTTAACTTACCCCCCAGAATCCTGTAATTTTGGTTAAAAAAAAGAACAAAGGGCAATAATATCGATGTATTCAAATATTGCATACTGTTACTGGATAAATGCACTTAATGTTCAATTTAATATCCCCCCACCAAATATCCCCAAATATGGTCATACACATGAACACCTAACGTAAAACAATATATACATCTAACCTAGTGTAGGCTCAGAGTTCACGTGTGGCAGGGGGTGCAGTCTATGGAAACAAAGGAAGCAGAGCTTCCCCTAACCGCCTCACCTAACCAATAACAAATGTGGCTTTCACTTGGTTTGAGTTACAGTAGTTGAAAATCCAACCTACTTAATGCAGGCCAGCCGATAGCTTCTCTGATGCCTCATCTGCTGAATGCATCGGCACGCGCTGCCCGAGCTGAGCCAGTCCCTTTTTATACGGACGCGGAAGCTATCGTTGGTGCAAGTTTTTTGTTTGCGTCAAGGTCGAGAAGATATTGACCTTTCCTTTACACCTGTTGAATGCATCAACGTGTGCTGGCTGGAGTGGCTGGCCAGTCATGTGCTTTATGCTAGCGAGGAAACGTTTTTGTACATAATTTATATAACAAGTGGAAATCCACCGTTAATTATGTAAATATGTTCTTATATAATCTGCTCTTGTGCCTAAACCGTTAAATTTACAGAAAATATGCTAAGAACATTTTTTATAGGAAATTTATCTATATATTTGCTTTCTACATATTTTGTCTAAAAATGAACAGTTGGCGGCCATCTTGACAATATGGCGGCGCCGGCGGCAGGCCTACCACCTTGAATATGACACAATGGTGTATTAGTACTTCCTTTAGAAAATCCCGGCTCCATTTTATTACTATAATGTACAGAAACAAACGCAAACACAATTCGTAGAGGAACGCACAAAACTAAGGGTAAATAACGACAGCTGTGGGCGAGGGCCATTTAGGCGTTCCGACAGATAATTTCAGGCTCTATGACGTTGCTCAAGATTAAATGAGTGTTCAAATTGCTATAATGAATATTTTTTTTAATAAACAGATTTATATTCGAAACAAAGTTGCGCAAGGTGAATATTCATCAGTTAGTTTTCAAATATACATATTTGCTTTGAGATTTAAGAACGTCCCATTTAAGAAGAGCCCATTTCGCAAAGTTTCAAAACTTCCCAAGTTCTTTCCAGGTCGGGCCTACTTTTATTCCTTGACCAATGGACTAATATATGTAGGTTATAAAAAATAATAGAGTTTAAATTAATGGTTGATGAAAATTATCCTTCTCCAATGCTCGTTAGTGGTGTTTTTTTATCAATGAATCCACCACCTCCAAAACATTGGTAGAGTAATAGATAATTTAGAAAACTAAATAGTTTATAAATTAATTTTTTTAGATTATTCCTGAATTATCTAACAATTTTTTTGTAAATGCAGTAGAACTCGGATGCATACTCTGTATAACGATTTCTCGTCAACAACAACCAGATTTTATAATACCATTTCCAGCAATATTTCACAGAAAGGTTTAGTGTTCGTTTTGCAGACTTCGTTATAATTGAGCTCTACTGAATATATTTCTCTGGGCAGCATTCAGAGCCTAGTTGGGATCTGTAAATAAATGGGGCTATTACATAACATTTAGTTTTCACAAAAGTTTATTGAAAATCAATATATCTACCATAATTAGTTGTATGCTTAAGAAGCACAAACTGTAGATCTTGAGCTTAACATTTACCCAAAACAACCTCTTTTGTGCCGATGGCATAGGAACATTATTTATGTCCCCAAGCTAGACTTGCTGAATGCCGTTTTTTACTTCTACCTTATATTAATAGTTTCTTAGTTTCAAAAATATATTCTTGTCATGGCTGGTTTTAATGTAAAATTCTTTAGGTCTTCGTCCCGGTCCAGATCAAGATCGACATCGCCAAGATACTCCCGTAAAGATCGCGAACGGCTACGCGAAGTAGAAGAACGTCGTGTTATATACGTTGGGCGTATTTCTTCGCACACTACCAGAGACGATCTAAGAAAAAGATTCCAGAGATTTGGTCCCATAACCAACGTCAGCCTACACTTCCGGGACCATGGGTACTTGTAAGGACTTTTTATTTAATTCAATCTTGTGACAGATTTACGTTGAATTATTTAAACAAGTCTTTTGTATTGTGATAGAACGGCCCCAAAACCTGCTTCTAAAATGCATAAAAGGTGATGTTTTTTTCAGAGACAATTATGGTTTCGTTACTTTTGCCAATAAACTGGACGCGTATGAGGCAATAGAGCACGGAAATGACGATCTGTACCATCCTAAATATGATTTGAGTTTTGGAGGTCGTAGGATTTTCTGCAAAACGTCATACTCTGATTTAGGTAAATGGTGTTTTTGAATTTCTTTTATATAAATTTGCAAAAAGTTATTTAACAAGTAATTCCTCTTCCAGATAATATGCGAGACGAGACAACCTATTTCTCGCCGCATGTAGTAGAGGACTCATTCGACACTTTATTAAGGGAAGCACAGGAGAAACTACGTAAACGCAAAGCTTGACATTTATTGATTATTTTTAACATTTTAGACCAAGTTTCGCATTTTCATTTTTCAGAATCACTTTTTAATTTCTCAATAATTTTTACATGTTTATAGTTATTTATTCGTGTTTCAGTTAAGTTTAACATTACATAGATCATCATGACAAATATTAGTTGGAAGTTTCTTTTTTTAATTATACTTCATTTCTTTATAAATGAATGCCTATTATATACCTGTTTTTTTTAATACATTATGTTTTCCCACATTGGGCTGTGTATTTTGTATTAAAATATTTTTGTTAAAGCTAAATAAAGATTAACATATACTTGTGTTTCTTAATTTTCTCATATTCTGCTATGTATTGTATGTTAAAATATAATATATGTAAAAATATGGATTTTTTTTTAAGTTGGAAAGTACTTTGACATCCGAAAAGTAGTTATATTTGGCACAGAAATGTTTAACCATTTGGTTGTACAATTAAAGTTACAATAAAGTAGTCAATCTCAAAACGGTAGTTATACCGTGGCATAAAACCAGGCAATTATACATGGAATAGTGTAACGTGATTTTTTTATTTTTTTTCCTTTGGTAAATATACTGATGCTAATTTAGATAAATAGTACATTAATTAATGAGTATTTTTTATATATGGGGCGCTTTAGCTACTGTATTAATTTTACACTACACCCGACTGTTTTGTGCCTGAACCAGATATATAGAAGAAGGGAGAATGAGCTTCGACAAGTGCGCATCCTTATTTCTCGTTTAACCCAAGGAGCGGCTATAGTGACCCTATATTCTCTGTCTAACCTATGGTTTCTGACATATGTGTACATGGGTGTTAATCCCAGTTTCTCTCTAACAACATCATTAAAATAAACGTGTTTCAACATCGCATTTTGATATTTAGGATGCATATATTTTTCAAATGTTTATATAAATAGTTAATAAATGAATTAATGGAATAAATATTTGTACCTACTTCTATTTCTATTTGATATATTTTATTTGTCTATATAAAAATAATCACTTAATTTCAATGTGAAACTTATCAAAGAATAATTATTGACGACGCCACTGCATTGGGGTCAACATGGCGACTTACATAATCCCTCCTATATCTCTGAATATTAACCTCAGATAAAAAAAATAGATGAATAGAAGATAAACTCTAGCAAGTGAGAAAACATACGCGAAACGATATAGAATGATTATTTATTATCCCACAACATGTTATTGGTCGATTCCATACCCAACATCCGAAAATGTACTGGGTTTTGTTTACAAAAACTAACGACGCGTCCCCCTCCCACATATTTCTGTTTATTCGCTGGACAAACCTCAGATAAAAAATAGAGAGATAGGTCACGTCAATACCCATAGTACAGTATTGTTCGGTCAGAGAATAAATAGAAATTTGTGGGAGGGGGACGCAATGTTTGTAAACAAAACCCAGTAAATTTTCGGATGTGGGGATGGAATCGACCAATAATAAGTTGTGGGATAGTAAACAATCATTCATCATCTCAATCGCGGACGTCATCTCATCGCAATCGTGGCAATCATCTCATTTCGCGGACGTTTTCTCGCTTACTAGAATTTATCTTGTCTATTTTCATCCGAGGGGAGGGACAAAGTCTTATCTATGGGGACATCCTGTACTGTACTATGGGTATTGCTGTTACCTAGCTTCCTGTGGATATTTTTAGATTATTAAACGCGACTAAACCGTTCCTGTAGGCTCCATTAATTTGTGGTTGTGGTCATGAACGTTACAACGATTATTTTGTAACCAAATATAGTACTTTCTCTATGACAACTACCTTGTACAGTAGTTGCTTTCCTCCCCTTTTGAATGAAATTGACATCGATTAATAGTAAACTGACCTTATAGCATAGGATACACGACTCTGAAATATTTGTTCATATGTTTTGTGGTCAGTTTGTGGCATAAACGACCGTGACCAAGATTTTCTAAATATTTTGTTACGAGAGGATTTTCCATAAATCAGTGGTGTGGGATTTTTGCTGCTCTCTTTTTCTTTGTCTATGAGGTGCTCCTTTCACCCATAGATAAAGGAAGATTGTTTATTTACTTTATTTATTATATATTTATTTATTTATATTACTCTGTTTATATTTATATTCTGTGACCGGTTACAACTTCCGTAGTAGGAAAAACGATATATATTGACTTTATTGCCATAATAATAAATAAGTGATAATGACATACAGCAATGCATACAGAAAATAAAGAGATAGACTGGGGATTATTCTCTGGAATTTAAATTATAGATCACATTTAGATCAGTCAGAGTTTAGAAGCAGGAACCTATTTTATCGATAAAAAATTTACGCAAGTTTTATTGCTAATGGCCGTTAGGTGGCACACGATGTGTTTATATGAGATGTTCAAAAACAGCTGTTCCAACTTGTTCAATTTGTGACTGTAGTGGTGAAGTTTTGTGTTGAAAAAGTGGTTTATTTATTTGGCCGCCCAATTTGCTGATGTAAGTGTAGCATATACTCATGTTAAAATAATAAATCAACAATGGGTAATGACAGGGATTTTTCGGCAATCCATCCTGTAAAATTTGAAAGAATTTTAAGTATATGTATAATAATTAATGTACCTTCTGACCTTATAATATACTAAAAATAACCGAAACGAGTGCTAGAGCTAGAAATATTTCTCACCTATTAAATTTGTCAGGCAGAAAGTTGTAGATAATTGCTGGTGTATTTTTATTGCGACTCGTCCTTAAAGTTAGGTTATGTTTGTAACAGGTAGCTGACCTTATTTGGGTTTCGTAAATAAACTTATCAGTATGTCTCTGTCAGTAAAAATCCCTTTGTTAATAATGGCTGTTGCTTTGAAAATAATTGTCATGTTATAACTAAGTTAAACATTGAGTTTAAGGTTATGCGTGAAAAAAAGCTGAAATGCCTTTGAGATGACTAATATTTCCTGTAAAATCTTATTTTAAGTATAATTTCATTCCTATTCCTACCTATGTGTAATGTGATGTGTATACTGGGTTGTATATTATTAATACCAGTCAACGCGCCCAATTACTTATATCTAACTATACTTATAATTTCGCACAACACTATTGAATAAATATGTGCTACTTTTATAATAAATGTTAATATGCGCATTTGTATATTTTTATTAACACATTATAAACATAATTTTCTATCAATTCCTAGCCGTTCCATGTCACTGCGTTTTTATAATAATAGTCTAATAAATATTACCTACAGATCATCTACTAGTTTGTAGGATGATTTAATGATACTTAATAATGTCGCACACATAATTTGGTCCTAATGGTAAACAGTTTGGCAATTTAATCTCCAGCTGATTCATAGTTTTTACGCATCTTGTATTCTGCAAAATATTTATCAACAACCTTTGATAGTGAAGTGCTTGCTTCTTAATTTTGTATTTAATCTTAATTTTTAGGACTTAAAAGTAGGTACGTAGATATTGTACTATCATTATTTAAATACATATTATTTTGTATGTTCATGCAAAAAACAAAACTTTTTCTAATTTTGACATGTAAAGCGACACTTCACAACCCTTTTACGTTAGGAAACGTCTTACTTTTCACGACCAGTTAGGTACGAAAAGTAAAATCTTCCCCAATTGGTTTTGTAAAGTTCTTTCATAGTAGGTTATTTATACCTGATAAGCTATGAAAGTGACGAGCTGTCCTACTGGTAACTACACCGCTACAACCTACTGGTTTATTTTTAAACGTATAAAATTCAGAGTTTTCTTCTCATAAAATATAAACTGGGTGAAAATTAGAAAAAAATCTTTTATGGAACACGTTGGGAAACACTATTTTGTGTAACTCATATCATTTTGCGGAACTGCTCGTTACACAAAATAGTACTGGTTAGATAAATAGCTATTATTGAACAATATTTAATGCAAAAACTGGTTTCTTATTGCACTAGTGCAATAAAAATTTTATCGCACGCATCTGTCATTCTACTGCAGTGTTTTGACATATAAAGATCATGACGTTAGTTGATTTTGCATGAACGTAGAAAAATATTGTATGCAACTCGTAAAACAATGTTTATTGTATTCGACGTGAAATTGTCCAACGAGGCCGTCGGGCCGAGTGGGACAACACATTTACTTTTTGCACTTGTTGCATAAATAACTACTAATCATCATAGGTAGGTACCTATGTACACATATATATTATTTAGTCAACGTACCTATTAAATCAAAGCTATTATTATTCAACAAAAAATTAATGATAACCATTATATATATTCTTAAAGCCATTATTAACACAGGGTGACTTTTACGTCACGAGCTTATTTTCAAATTTAAATAACCCGACTTAGGTATTTTTAACTCGCGAGATTTTTCAATGTAAGATTGTATCATTGTTGTATTGGATGCCCTACAGCATACCTTCTCTTTAGAAGGTATTCCCTATAGTCGGTAGCCCCGCTCACTATAGTCCATACCTATATACACCTACGTATAATCCCTGAATCTGGCTCTATTATCTATTTCTAGAAAATAATGTGGATTCATGCTATAAATTGTTTCATTCACGTGTGTAACGCCCATTGTTTAAGAGTTAGGACTGGGATTTTGAAATTTGAAATGCAAAGTTAGAATTAATTTATGATTGCACTTGTACATACGCTACAGGACGCGGAATGAATAAAGCAGAATTTAGAATGAGGGCGGCAACGTGCATTCGGAATTGATAAAATTCATTATTCAGTTATCAATTAAATATGTGTAGGACGGGAATACGTAATTAAAGTGGACTATAATTAAATATGATTCGTGATCTGGAATGGAATGGATAATATAATTGATATATGGTCTAACCAAAGAGTGGTGCTAACCTGGTCTAACCAGGGTGCTTTAATTTTTTACGTTGACACCTAATTGTATTTTTCAAAGTACTATTATGTATTTTTTTTAGAAAAGCGCCCCGTGGATGTTGAACATTGTAACTAGATTAAATATATCTAATATTTTTTTCTTAATATCTAGACTTAGCTGTTCAGTAGATGAGTGTCCAGTGACACACTCACACACACTAATCACTTGGTTCGTGTGATTAAGCCTATAGTTCCCAGTACACCGTCCTTTTTTGAAAGTTATTACAATAGTGGTCAAAATCGTGTTAGCGGCTTCATTTTAACGAGTCGACAACACTGTAAAAGTTGCAGAGTACGTGATGGACGCTTTTTCGCACGCGCAGCACCTCAACCTGTCGTTCTTGCGCGGTTCCGATTTTTTATTACAAAACTCAATTTTTTAATTGAAAAATCGTAACTATCGAAGACCAATTCGAACGGTTTTAGTCTCTTTAGCCGATGAACAAGTCTGTTGTTGTCGAGTAGTGATATCACTTCGACGTTTTCGTAGTTTTCCAGCCTCTTCTGATGTTTGCCTGCAAACCTCTTAATCTGATCCTCAACCATAGACATATTCAGGTCGCGATGGATGTCTTTATTGCATTCATTCATGTACCACTATGATTCGAGGTGCTTTATTCTGCAAGGTTTGAATTACTTTAATGTTGGATTTCGTAGTGCATCCCCATAGTTGGATGCCATAAGTCCATATGGGCTTCAAAATTTGCTTGTAGAGAAGCAGTTTGTTGTGTATTGACAACTTAGAATGGCGTCCGAGGAGGCAATACATTTGTCTGAATTTGAGGTTTAATTCGAATTTTTGCATCTAAAGTCATGCCTAGATACTTTGCTTCGTTGGTATGTGGGATTGTTTGCTGGTTGACAATCACTGGAGTATAGTCATATTTCTTGTTGGTGAAATTGACGTGAATCTATTTTCGCGCATTTTGTTTGTCCAATTGGTGATATTGTTAACTGCTGTTTGACGTTCGTTTGTGGCCGACTGAATGTGTTGGTCAGTAGTGAGCAGAGCAGTTTCTTCGGCGAATGTTGCCGTAACTACTTCGTCGCTTTGTGGAATGTCGTTGGTGTATAGCAGGTAGAAAACAGGTCCAAGGACACTGCAATGAGGTATTATAGCACAAATTTTCTTCAAGTCAGTCAGAATTTTCGCCATAAGCAACGGTCAGTGATAGATGTATGAAGGAAGAATTTGGCTCATTTGCCGTGGCAAATATTTTTTCTAGCTTGTATTTCAGGACCTGATGCCACACTGGGTCGAATGCTTGGGCCACATCAAGAATATCGTTGCGCAGATATTTTTTTCTTCTAGTGCTCTCTCAATTACATCGGTAATTGTAGGCACTTGATCTATGCTTATTACGGAATCTAATCTGGTGAAACGGAATAAGCTGCTTTTCTCCATTGATTGGTTTGAGTCTCTGCAGAAGGAGTCTGCAACAGCTTGGATATAATCGGCAATAAGGAAATTGGTCGGTATGATGCTCTATTTTCGGAGGTTTGCCAGGTTGGGGAATCATTATTATTTTAGCCATCTTCCACTGTATTGGCACGTATCGGAGTCGTAGTAGTGCTGCATTGAGGAGATGCGTCAGTTTCATGATGCCTTTGCGGGGCAACTCCTTACGTATTTGTGCAGTTATTAGATCATAACCTGGAGCTTTCTTTGTACTGAGATTGTTTATGATAGTGTTGGTGATCTCAGCAGGTGTTGAGGGCTTAATTATCGTGCCATCTCTGTTAGTAATTTGCGGTATCTCTTCTATGACAGTAGGCTCATGTGGCTGGAATATATTTGCCAAGTGATCATCAAATATTTCTGCCTTTTCCTCATCTCGTCGAGCCCAGTTGCCATCATCTTTTCGAAAGGGAGGGTTATGATTCTTTGGTCTATAAGGGATTTAGTTGCCTTCCAGAGGGAGTAGTCGGTGCTTTCGTCAACCGATAACTACATAAGGAAGGTATTCAATATGTTTATTCTTGATGGCTTTTATTTCATTTTTGAGCTGTGCGCATAGATTATTTAGCACTCGTTTGTTGCTCGGCGAGCGAGTTTGTTGCCATTGTTTTTGGACTTTACTTTTTTTGTTAATCAATTCTCGAATTTCTTTGATGTAGTTCAAACCTGGTGTTTTTGGCTTCAGTGTGGGCGTGTTGATCCACGCAGATTGGTGCAAGTCAACTATAAGCTATTCAACTTCATGGTATAACTGTACTTACTTTTTAAAGGGTACGCTTAGCTCAATTATCTGCTCTAGCTCTGTTCGAAATCTTACCCAATCAGTTTTCCCGTTAGTGAGATATACGGGGTGTTGCTTGGTTCACTCAATGAAAGTAGAATTACTGAATGATTAGATGCTAGATCAAAGCATTTTTCAATGCTGAAATGAGCAGGTATTTTTTTGGGTTGCGTAACACAAAAAGTCGACTAAGCTTGGCATTTTTTCTTTGTATGTAGGTCAGTACGTTGGTTTGCCGTTTGATTGGAAGTGACAAGACATTTGTATAGTTGTCTTCCTTTCGGCGTTATATTATCAGAACCCCAATAGGTGTGTTTGGTATTAAAGTCGCATTCAATAATGAAGCGATCTTCTAATAACCGAAAGACGTTACTATAATGTTCTTCTTTTTGCGCTTTTCCTGCCGGGCAATATATTGCGGCGATTGGTATGTCGTAGGATTTCATTTGGATTATCAGTGATGTCGCTTGGATTTCTGCGGTCTCCATAGTGTTTTATGTTTTCTGTGATTCTATCAGCGCTGTTCCACCCTTTCCGGGAAAGTCTGGTCGAGCAGTGTGATAACCTCTTATTTTGCAATAATTTATCTGGTCACGTGGGTCTCAGAGATTAAAGCTACCAAGAAGAACGCTTCTAGTTCATGGTCTCGTTTTTAGCACATTGGCATTCCAGGCTACTCTTCTGACTGTGTTAGCAACCATTTTTATTTTTGTTATCAGCAGCTTTTTTGTTGCTATTTTCTACTCTGGTTATTCATTCGAGAATCATTTTCATTTCATTTGGTCTTTTCCTGTTAATCAAGTTTGTCAGAATTTGTTGCAACTGTGTAGTAGAAAATAAATGGTTATTTGCGAAAAGAGATGGCGACAAGGATGGCGTATAATTATAGAATTTAAACATCGGGTTTTAACTGAATCTTTTTTTGTTACAGATTCTTCATGTTACCTTTCGGGAAGCCTAAATATGAGTGAAGTGCAACCAGACAACAATAACGTGCCGGTGGCCGGTCCTACCACGATCGATAATAGTGACTCCAAAAGTGCGGACGACGATGCAAAGAACTCAAATTCGGAACCGGTCGTTTCGGAAACCGATAACGCGTCCGTCTCTAGCGTGAAAATCTCCAGACCGACGGGTATAAAACTCCCCAGCAGCAGCTGCAGCAGGATAGGAAGACCGTGCGGCAATCAGCACAAACCAGCTCTTCCCACAACGCCCACCAGAAGTAGTGAGTAATCCTTTGTTTTTATGATCTGGCAATTTATTTATTCTTATGCGAGTTTTGTTTACACCGGCTGTATTTATTGAATTATTATTATGCGGATTACGTAATGGCGTTGACTGAGAAATTATAGTTACTCAATGGTTAAAAATCAAACGGTTTGCGCTCTTTTTCGGCGTGTACTCAAGTGTATTTCTGCGCTTTCTAGTGCTGTAGAAGATTCATTGCGGATGTAGGTTGCTCCATATGTATTTAATTTAGAATGGCTTTGGGTCGAGGTTCTAGTAAAAAATCAATAAACAACTTGACGTAGGTTGACGTACCTAATTATTGATGTAAAAATATTTTTGAAGTAAGAAAGTTCATCAAAAACGCTGTGTCAGTCACATGAGTGAGAATAAATAACTTTAGTAGTATTTTTTTATTACAAAAACAAGAAACACAGGCAAATGTCGCACTGAAAAATAAAAAATGTATAACTGGAACACTTAATTTTAGTTCTCATAATATAATATATACAGTGTCCGCTATAAAGTTGGAACCATATGGGATTTGTTTTTATTAGAATTTGACCAAAACTTTTGGTGACCATCACTTCTGCTTCCAAAATAACATAAAATGCACCAATTCAAAGTTGACACCTAACATCTGGCAACTGGTCAAATTTGTGATTTTCCAAACAAATCATTATAAAATGGTCTTAATTGTTAATATTTCGAAAAATGTCACTAATAAATTATGTTCCTAATGACATTTTACTCCTATATGCCGATTTTTAGCGAAACATTTTGATACCTATCCAAAAAAAAAATTATATTTTCGAAGATTTTGATTCACCCCAGTAAATAACTGATCTGAAAACATTTAAAATGCTTCAAAGCAGTATAAAGTCTGCCATTGCAATGAATACTCTCCTAATAATATTCGTAGGTGTCGTTGGTTTTGAAGATTATTGATATTCGTAATCGAAAAAAAGGTACTGTCTGAAGATTATTTTACTATTTCCAAAAAAATCACCATTGTTTTTAAACTGTTTTTTTTATTAAAGTATAATTTTATTTTAAATATTTTGTTAGTATAAAAACAGTTTTACTTACAATTCGGCTATCTTAACACGAAACTACTACTTAAAAATGATTAAAATGGAAATCCTTCGAGCATAAAAAAAGATAGAGGATTAATGTCCTATTCAAATGTATGTGAATGCTTGATCCAAATATCTAGAAAAGGATATTAGAGTGTGAAAAATTAATTTTCAAAGAATAAATATTAATTTTCAAAGAATAAATCAATTAAAAAAGAATATCAGTGATAGCCATGGAATGCCGCTGCTATAGAAAACTTTTGATAGTTTGTAAAAACAAAATGACAGGTCATTAGCAAAATATTAATAGTAGAGCTCTGTCTCTTGCGTGGATATCGAGATATCGTTCAGGTCACTCGAAGTCACTTTAAGAAAAAAAGCGCTACGCTACGACTCATGTTAAATGATTACTTACCCACGGGACATACTTACCCACCAGTCGTACAAAAACAATCCCCGAAGGGGGGAAAATATAGGGGTTTTACTTTCAAAAATATTATTTACAATTTGTGTTTTTTAGGATGGATATACATCGCGATATCTAGAGAACTACACAAACTATTTGTTTACATATTTTACAGAATTCTACAAAAAACTTGAGCGGTGTCTATCAAATTAATTCAATATTAGGTAAACATTTTTTTTTAATTTATGGTAAAGGTAAAAATTAGAAAACTGCATGCAAAAATTTGAGATCAACTACAAAAAATATTGATAATTTCTATATACATATATCGAACAAAATGTCGCCTGAGGTTTGTAAAAGTTTTTAAAACATAAATATTACGCAAAACTTTTATAATTCCCCAGTTAATGCTAGCGCGTAACTTCATGCGAATATTGTCGTATTACGGCCAATAATTTAAGGCTACTAGGCAGGTGATAAAATACTCCTCATTCTTCATAACTGAAACAACTGTTTAATATTAGAAATAGTTTGTAGGTACATGGTACAGATATGGGCTAGAAGTTTATTAAAAATGTATGCTATACAAAAGTTTACAGAATACATAACAGTTATCGCACTGGCATTGCGTGCCGCATCTGCTCGCCCTTTCGCCCGTGGAAGACCAGGACGCCAGCGCATACATAGTGCGCCAGGTTCTCACTGGGAACAGTTAGTGGTGATTTGTACAGAGTGGACAACAAACGCGAAGCGAGATTAAATTGTATTACCATACCATGCCAATAGATGGTTGCACAACAAAGCGTGGAAGTGGATTATAATTTTTCCGGTGTCCAAAAGATGAAGCTAACTGAGCTTCTGTTTCAATTATTATTTTTTACGATAACCCCAACCGATACCTGCTCCCTTGTATTTTTAGAATATACTATAATTAACAAGATCATTTGATTTTTTTATGAAAAGGTTATAAATAACCTTCATTTTTTAATTTAGATATTTCGCCAATTTAAGTTAACTAATAATATTTGCAATATTTATATTGAAATCTATATACACGCGCATACATTGATTAATAAACGGTTTTATTTAGCGTGACTTCGTATATTTGTTTGTTTATATGTTTGTTTTAAATCTTGCAACAGCTTTTGCAATTACTTCCCGATTAGCTAGAGACTTGAAATTTGGTAGGTGTGTTAAATGTGTTTCGGTGACAATACAATTTAATATTTTTTTTTTTTGCAAAAAAATAAAATGGCGAATCCAAAATGGCGGACTTTCCTATTTATAAACCGATTTGTCTCAAACTTGAAACTTTGCGGTGTTTAAGGTCACTCAATACAATTTTTGACTCAAACCTAATAAAATCAAAATGGCGGATCCCAAATGGCGGACTATCCTATTTATGAACCGAGTAACCATATCCAATGAGCCCAGTAACGTTAAACAACGCAAAGTTTAAATTTTGAGACAAATCGGGTTTGTATCAGACCCATCATTTGTTTTTTATAACATTGTTGTACTTACAATTTTTGGTATAAGATGCCGCGCGCGGTCGCAGGGAAACGCGTGCAAAAAATCAACCTTGTGTTTTTCAATTATCAGTTGTTTTCTCCTAATCAACTCAATACATTGTTCTCTTTGATTAAGAAGTCTTATGTAAATTCTATATGAAGTCATTACAAAATTTGAACAAATTTTCGATTATCCATTTTGTAATGAAATTTTTAAAGAGAATTTTTAATAGCGTACTGGCAAGTTTAAGGGCGATAAAATTTTTTCAAACAGAACTTAATTGTTCTTGCATTCTTAAAAATTTCAAAGATGCTCTAAAAAATATTTAATTTTATATATATATATATATATATATATATATATATATATATATATATATATATATATATATATATATATATATATATATATATATATATATATATATATATATATATATATATATATATATATATATATATATATATATATATATATATATATATATATATATATATATATATATATTTATTATATATATTATATTGGTTTTTAAGAGATAATTAGTAGGGAATTTAATTACGCACATTTTTTATGTTGTATTTTTCGATCCGATGCACCGCCTTAAACTAGAAGCAGGAGCATGCGCAGTAGAAATTTTGCACAGCAATATCACTACTGCGCATGCTCTGGTTGATTTTGAAGTGGTTCTAACGTTTGTTGGAACAAAGCCGCTTTGTTCCAACTCCGTTTTGTCAAACTCTGAGGACAAGTAGGGCTTCACAGAAATAAGGTAACACTAAACGTATTTCAAATAATAAGCTTATTATTTCTGTGCTCTTAACTCTTAAGATACTACTTACACCTCTACTCACAGTTTTTATACCATTTTTTATTTTCTCACCGCAGTCACACCCAACAATGTAACATATCTTTTGTAGGCGTATATAATTTGACTTAATTTCATCATTCACATCAACAAAAACGTTTTCAGATGTAACGATTGATATGTTAGCAGAGTATACATGATATTAGCACTGCCCACCCAGATTTTCACATATACTTAATTTATAATCTAATAAATAGTAATCGATGGTATAATGGTATTATGTTAATTCTAACTCATTAATTATAATTAATTATAATCGGATAAAATACACATATTACACTATCAATATGCTTAACCCAGTCATTATAGTCAGGTATAGTCAATAGTCGGACCTAAAATCGGTCTACGCTCATTTTCAAGGATCAAAGATATAAATCTGTACTCAATACTCAAGAAAAACAGTAAAAAAGGTCAGCTGTTTCCGGGCGGTTTCTCTAAACTTAGTATAAAATTCACCAGCAGTCGTCGGTATCAGAGCGTATCGCTCTCTCCTATTGAAAGAGCAACTTAAAGTTTACTTCTGTTCAAAACAAAAATACCTATAATGGAGGAAAATTAGTTATTGGTCACGAGTGATATATAGTCCGGTTAATTGCTGTAAGAATTATGCATAAGAGGTTAAAAGCGATTTCTCATTTCTGTCATGTCAGTAGGGACCTGAGGACCAGATTCAGAATGGAATGCCACCCCTTCTCTGGGGTGGAAATGTTTCACTCAAAATAACTACGGAAATGGATACAGAGACAAATTTTAAGTAAATAATGTTCTATAATTTTTTTCGATATACCTACCGATATTTTTCGAGTTATTCGCTATTGAAAATATTTAAAATGCATGTTTGTGGACGGGTTTTCGAGAATAACTCGAAAACTTGTTCTAGTAAAAGTTATGACAAGATTTAATAGCATATAAGAAAGCAACGAGATCGTTTTTTTCGTGAATGCCCTAGGTCCAAAATAAAGATATTTATGACTAGTTATTTAGAAGAAGACTTTTTTTGCAACAACTTGGTTCGAGGTATTCGTTAAGTAACGGAAACCTGATGCATTTTTCGGGGAATACTTATAGAACTTTTTTGTAGTAATTGGAAAGACCTTTAAAAGTTTATAACTAAGCGAGATACGATGCAAAAACGGTGGGCCGCTCAAATTTTTGAGAAGAAAATTAGGTCTAAAATCCCAGCCATTCCCACCAGAATGGATATTTACCGTTATCCCTTTACAAATTACTTTATTTTAATATTGTTCGTGTAATCCAAAAGTGTGGCTTGGTTAGAATGCGTATTTTTCTAAAAAAATATGATGAAAATGAAAAACGTATTTTTCTAATTTCTTAAAAAAAATTCTTTATTTTCCAAATAACTCTAAAACTAAAAAAGATAAACGTAAAACATGATATAGTAGAAGAATGTAGGTTTTTTTCTAAACAAAAATGTTGGTTTTTTTTCTATTTATGTAGGATAAAAAAATAACGGAGATATAACTATTAGAAGTTTGCATTATAGTGCGCGGACCACCTCTCCCGAGCCCTATAACCTGTTATCATTTGAGTATGAAGGGTTTGGGCATATTTAAATGTATATGATTTTGTAGTTCTTGCAATTACCTGTGAAATGGTTGTTCAATGGATGTTGTAGCTTCAAAATTAAGAGAGTTATGGTAAAAAAAAACAATCATATTTTTTCGGATCATACCTTTTTTTTCATTCCACATAATTTTTTAGTTTCATAATTGATCACATGTGCGTGTATCCTGTATATACATACATATGTGTAAAATTTTTACAATATTTTTGGTTCTTTTTTTTTATTAATTTAGGCATAGGGATGGTTTTAAAGGGTTGAAAATTCGGAATACATCCTAAATCATGTTCGAGAACTTTATTCTGCATAACTTGCATTCTTCTACATTTTTTCACGGAGGGCGTAGTTTCGAACCCTTAAAAACAAAAAGCAGAAGTCATATATCACTTTTGAAGTCAAGGGTAAGATGAGGTAAATTCCAAATTTTCATGAAAATACATGGTTAGGCTAGTTTTTCCGATTTAATTTTTTTAAGGTTATGTACTATGTATGTACTATGTATCATGGCCTATGTACTATGGGCCTAAGGCCCCCAAAGAGACAGAAACGGAATTAATAGTCCAAAATAACATTAGGTCCCAAACTGTACTTTGAGCGACTGTACAGAAGTTAAAAGTGACTGATCCGATGGGCTCCCTTTCTGAATATGGTCTTTAGGTCCCTACTGATACGTCGGAAAGAGATAATTATATTTATCTTTCCCCTTGTTGGTTTCACGGTTCGAGATACTCAATTTACCGTCTTCTGTAGTTAATAAATACAAGAAAATATATTTCAAATTCTGATCCAAATTTCGAGCTCTCATCTATAATCTATGCTACGAGTTGAAAATAATAGAGACTGATGTAGGCAGCGTTTCAATGGCCAACAGGAGGAGTGCGGCATTGTTTTAAATGCGGAAGACGAAGACAGTTGGTCTCTATTATTTTGTAGTTATATTTTTGACATGCCATGAATACGGGCGTCCAATCATACGCTATACCCGGGTCTTTTATCTATGTGCAGCACTGTAAACCTCTCCTTGCATTATATATTCAAACAAAACGGGATCTTTTAGTCTAGTTATTGGCATGACGTGTCAAGTCATTATTGTCATACATTATTTAAATATTTATGCAACATAACACAGTCTTTAACGTTTTAAATTTTTAAATATTTTAAAATTATATCCGAATAAGAGGCAGGTAACGTGTTTTATATTGAGAGAAGCTAAATCATTAATAAATTTTACGAAAAGGAGAGGTCCTGAATTGGAACCCTGTGGCACCCCAGAATTAGCGACAAATTTCCCTGAAGTATTTCCGTTGTTTTACGAGCAATAATCTATTTTCTGAATAACTTGCACAATTTAATCATATTTTATGTCAATCTTGTAAGTACATCGTGATCAACTTTAGCGAAAGCTCTTTTAAAAGCAGTAAATACTACATCCAATTGAGATTTATCAAGTGTTCCATAAGCTTCAGATGCAAAGCCGGGTTTCGGGAGTCTGTCATCCAACTCATCCCATAAAAAGTTAATGATTCTTATACTTAATTATATTTTTAATACTAATCATCAAGTAGAATTACAAGTTAATTACAAACTTCTACGTGTCTACACGACGGGACGCAAAAACCCAAGGTCGATTTTTTTACTTTTATGGTAAAAGATATTTTGCACCATCAGTATATTTGTAATCAGTAATGTTTATAATGAGTTGATAATTTATTAAAGTAAATTCAAACATTCTATGTTTACAAAGATCGGAGAAATTGAAATTGTAACCTAATAAGAATCAAATTATTCGTGATTTACGGATTAGGTAATTACAAATTTTCATTCTTGATACTATTTAATATTCATTCTATCGGAGGCTATGATGCCCCATGAATATTTACTTTCTACTTTGGTCAGGTAACTTACACTCTAATACAATGAAAAACGTACCTACCTCAACAGATCGTATATGGATTAACCGTACGCATTACTACGAGTACATTACCACCGACACTTTATGCACCTGAAAATGGAGGTCTAAATTTGGTTTAACATGAATGTAATCCGAATACTTAGCTACATGTCATGAATTTTAAGCGATTAGCTTAATAATACTTTGCTCACAAGCAGTGGCGGGTCTCACAGGAGTGTCTCATCTGTCAAAATTCAAAAGAATTTTTTATTCATATTTTTAAATCTTTATATCATGCTGGTTTGTCAATTTCCACAATACTAACTAATACATAAGAATATAAATGTTAAAGTTCTCCCATACCTACTATTATTATTTGCTAATAGAATTAACAAAATATGCGTTTTTAAATCTATAAACCGCTTACCAACCTTACCGAAGAGCGAGACTACATTGTCACGGAGGCAATGCCGAAAATATTTCATGACGTAATATTGTAGTAATACAATGACCTTGAAATTCGTAAGTAATTTTCCTTTTCGGCGGATGAGAAGGGATATAAGGTTTGCGTCTCAGCTAAGAAAAGGTTTGCGTCTCGCCCTTGTTTAGAAGGTCAAGTTCTTCTTTGACGAGTGATTTTCCACAATGTCAACGACCTTCCGAGGAACATTTTTTGGTACATTAGTAATCAATTTTTTAAATGAAAATGAAAAATGTCCTCAAATCATGTAACAACCTTATTACTCCACCTGTTAAGAATGGGTTACGTGTGTCTAACCCTACTGTACCTAGATTGTATTGTCTACCAAAAATTCATAAGCCAGGGAAGTCGGTGCGTCCAATAGTATCGTCTATTGGATCTCCGACTTACCACTTATCAAAATGGTTGACTAAGGAATTTGAAAGTTTGCCCATTGCACAGCCTAATTTTTCAGTTAAAAATTCGAATGATTTCATTGATAAGGTCAAGAATAGTCAAATACAAGAGGGTGAAATTTTGATTTCCTTTGATGTTTGTTCATTATTTCCTAGTGTACCAATTCCACAGACCTTGGACTATCTTGAGGATTTACTCGAATTAAACAACTATAGAAGAGAAGTAATAGAAGAATACATAAACCTTACAAAACTTTGTATGAAACAAAATTGCTTCCGTTTCAATGACAAGTTTTATGAACAACATGAAGGAACCGCAATGGGTAACTGTTTATCGCCTTTCATTGCTAATGTCTTCATGAGTCGTTTTGAAACTGAAGCAAAAGAAGAATTCGAGTATTTTCCTAGGATTTGGCTTAGGTATGTGGATGACATTTTTGCCGTGTTTGACACTAAGATTGCGGATGTAGAAAACTTCATTTCCAAATTAAATAGTCGTTTCACTTCTGTAAAGTTTACATATGAACTAGGAAATAATGGAAAACTTTCATTTTTAGATGTATTAGTAATTAAAAATAGTGATAATAGGTTAGAATTTGATATATATAGAAAAGATACCAGTACGATCAGATATATCCCTAATGACTCTCACCACTGCTATCAACATAAAATGGCAAGTTTCAATTTTCTTGTCCATCGTTTACTAAGTTTCCCTCTCAGTAATGAGAGATTTGAAAAAGAAAAAGTATTAATTAAAGATATAGCTGTGAGTAATGGTTATCCTAGAGATATAGTTGAAAAACTAATTAGGAAGCGTAAATTTAAAGACACACTTCGTAATTCTACGACCTTTCAAAAGGACATAGAGGCTCCAAAATATGTATCCATCCCGCACGAACCCCGGTTTACTCATGGTTTGAGTAAGGTTTTCAAAAACGTGGGTATAACAGCGATTCATTCGTCGAGCAACAAATTACAACAACTTTTAGACAATCCAAAGGATAAAATTGTTCCAAATGAAAGGTCTGGGATTTACGAAATTAGTTGTAATGATTGTGATCGAAAATATATTGGACAAACGAGACGGTCAATTAACACCAGATTTAAAGAACATATGGCTCATCTAAAATATGGAAGAACAGATAAGTCTAGTGTTGCACAACATGCTTTTGACAACAATCATAGAATAGATATTAGTAATTTAAGATTAGTTAGAAATGTGACCAATAATAGACAGTATGAATAGTAGTATGAATAGCGACAATGGACCTATCCCGTATAGCCCGCTTTACGCGTTGCTTAGCAACCGATCATTGAAGCGTGATTAGTCACGCGTAAATTTGACGGTGATATCATACCGTAGCCCGCTTTACGCGTTGCTTAGCAACCGATCATTGAAGCGTGATTAGTCACGCGTAAATTTCACGGTGATATCATTAGTGACGTCACCGGAAAAATAGTATAAATATGGTAGATTTTGTAATTTAAGGTTAGTTTTAATCGTCTCCGGATGATGCCAACTTGGTTGGCGAAACGCGCGTCGAGCGAAGTGAAAGTGTTTTGGTGTTTGTGGAAACTACCCCGAGTGTTATATGCCTTTTTATTATACCTAATACATTAATTAGTGGGTAGATCATGGATTGCCATGGAAAAGAAAGAAATGCTTTTACATGTAAAATGTTTTACTAAGAGAGAGGTGAAAGATATTATTTTTATTTGAATTATATTGATTACCCCAAGAAAATAACACACTACCACAATACAAATAAAAATTTTTCTCTAGTTTTTGATAATTTTTTTGTTTTTATTTTTCTTCGCCAAAATGTAGTATAGGTACATAAAAATCTACAACTTTGCCCTCTAACACTTTTTCTCTAAAAACAAAGGCTTTAGCTTGATTTCAAAATATATAGAATACTACATGAATATATTCGTTTAAATTTTCAAAACGTGAGATTAATCTTTTAATACATTAGTGCTTTTATAGTAATCATCTACATAGTAAAAATTTTCGTCAACGCGTTGCTCTCATTTTTCAAATGCGAATGTAAAATTTTCTACGTGGAGAGTTTTCGTATCAAATTTCCAACCCCACGCATACAAATGTTTTCTCTCAATATTATCTGAATTTTGGTACCATAGCTATACCTGCAGGGTGTATCTAGACATACGTATATACAAATATAGTGTCCAGGTTCTAATTGAAATAAATTGCCATTAAAATTTACGTCTTCGCCTATGATTGCATGTCCGTTGCACTTTTTTAATTTGTCACATGTGATGTTGATATCTTATGTTGATGTTCATAACTCTATTTTCGTCCGTGAGGTCATTGGTATAAATTGGCAGTTCAATTTTTGCTTGTATAATTAGCTATACTCAATTGATATTTAGGATGTAAATTGACACAATTATATGACAGAGTTTGACGACCAGATTACAGAGGAATTTTATTTAAGATGAGAACTTCTAAGAATACAATGTTGGCAACAATGGAATAGTAGCTTTTTCAATATTTTGTTAAATATTTGTATATTATCGCAAGAAACATGAAAGAAGAGAAGAACATTTTGAATAACTTTGGTCTTGAATTGTCTTTTGGTCTCAAATGGTCTTTTTCATAGCTCTCATAATTAAGTGGTGGGGGGAAGGTACACATTTGTATATTTCGTAGCTTATATCACGAAGTGGCGTAACTAAAAAAGGAAATGGAAATTTGAGATACGGCGACATTATGGTTTATAAGTACCAACTCTGCAATTTCACGAAATGTATCGATTCCTAATAGTCTTCAAATTGGCCGTCGAAGTAACTCATATTTTTAGAGGGTCCGATATTACGTATTATACTGACGTAATTCAAGTTAGGTCATTTCGTGAAATTGCTTTTCATAATTCCCTTCAGAACACATGCGACGTATCTCAAGTTATGCCATATCTCAAGTTACGCCTATTTGTCAAATTGCCTTAATATTCGCTTCTATAAAATGAGAGAAAGAAATGTATTGTATTAAGCTTGTTATTACGTTACCTCTTAATATTATGATTTTGTTAATGTTTTGTAACATTATTTTATTTATATTGCTGTCTTGTATTGATATGCTTTTTTAGCTTTAATAATATAAAAACTACTTATTTACCTAAATGTATGTATTTTTATTAATTGTGGCGTAATTCTTCAACTTTAAATTTACAAATTTCACGAAGAAATTTCAAGCTTTAAAAAACTTAATTTTGTGCTTTCTTAACGGTAATTTCAAGTATAATTACATATACTTTGACTAAGTAAAAAAGGAAAACGTACATATAGTAATTTTTTTTTCAAAGCCCTCAAAAAATTTATTAATCTTAAAACTGTTTTTCTGACAAATCAGGAAAAGTGAGTTACGTCACTTCGTGATATAAACGACGATTTGTAAAGAAAAATGTCGATTACCATTTTTTTACTTTATCATTACTAGAATAGAATGTGCCAATATAATTGTTGCCGCAAAAGTTGGGTGGCGTGAAATTCAAACAAACGTTACGTTTTTTCTCCGAAATTTCAAGAGGAAACATATGTTTATTCTCTTATAGTGATATAGAGAATCGAATTTGCAAGAAACCAATGAAAACAGCAGATCGATATTTTATTTCTAACCGGAGAAATTGAAAAATATATATTTATACATTGGAAAGGTGTTAATGAATTTATTCCGGTTATACTGGTATAGTGGTCAGAAACGGCGAAAATAAATAGGGATAATACAGCTAGAAACATTTATTTAACAATTATTTATATGTATTGCATTGTAGGCAATTAATAAAAACCATTTAAGATTTGTGTTCAACTGGCCTGATGAACCCATTCAAGGTTTGTTCATGAACTATTTATAATGAATACCCAGATCTTCAAACTGCTTTCCGACATTCTCTAATCTCTATAGAACACCCCAGTCTGTCGCGTGTTACTTGCACGGCAGAATCCATCTCCGTAGCGGATATATTGCGGATGGCGTTTTGTATTCTAAAAACCATATCTTCCCTTGTCGTTGGTCGTTCTTGAAACAGTAAATCTTTGGCCCTACCCCAAATAATACCCCATAAAAATCCAGACGGGTAAAGTCAGGTGACCTAGTGGGCGATGGAAATAAACTGCCAATTCAAATCCACTTGTGAGGAAATGCGTCCAGATATTCACGTACAGCAAGTGAATAGTGTGCTGGACATCCATCATGTTGCAGAAATATGTTTCTTCTGGTCTCTAGAGGCAGTACTTAATTTTCAGAGCTATGAGAAACATTTTAAGACGAAAGTTATTCAAAATTTTACGAACATTGACAAGAACATATTTTCAGTATACCTTATCATAGCAAATTAAGCAGATGTTTAATTTTTCTAATTTAACGTTACTGTAACGCCCTCTAGTTGTCACTTGAATATACTTGAACTTGAAAATAATTTCCAGCGATTTTTATAGTCAACTTTTGTTGTAGATATTTTGCCCTTAACGTTTTATGTCATACTGTTCCTGAGATATGTCCGGCGTTCGCTGTTAATGAATCACCCGGTATATAGTCCAGAATTATACTGGAGAACATACGCATTACTTTAGTCGAGATGATAACATCATTATACAGGGTGAGTTAGTTTTTGTAGACAAATTTTAACAGGAGATAGAACACACGTTCTTAAAAAGAAAAGCTCCTATAAACATATGGCCGATCTAACTTCCTAAGGAAGATACAAGGGTTAAAGTTTCATTTTTTACATTAATGTGTAATATTTTCTGAACGGAATGATAATTATATTGACTTAATATTTTACACATATCTTAACCTGTATAGGATCAACATGTTGTATTGTTCCTGTCGAAAATACTATAGTGGATGTTACTTTTTTCAGGTCCTAAGGCTATTCTGTTTAATAGAACTTTTTTATTGTACTTCACTGACAATATCTGATACATATTTCTAAAATAACGGTCCCTTAGTAATACTTTTGATCTCTTGTAATTTTGCTCTAACTGCAACAGTTTTCGTGATATTGGTTGTTTCTTTGACAGTGTTATGTCCTTATTAAAAATTTTTTTCTCGAATTTGCATTATTATGTGTATATAATATGTGTAAAATATTAAGTGAATATATCATTCCGTTCAGAAAATATTACACATTAATGTAAAAAAAAATGAAACTTGATGAAATGAACACCCTGTATATTCCTTAGGAAGCTAAATCGGCCATATATTGTGTATAGGAACTTTTCTTTTTAAGAACATGTGTTCTATCTCCTGTTAAAGTTTGTCTAAAAAAATCTGACATCCTGTATATTAAGATGAACACGATTTAAAGCATCATGTTATTATTAGCACTCACTTTAGTCTCTCTCGACGTCACCAAGTACTCCGCTTAACCCCACACTTATCAGCTCCGGTAAGTTTCTGTGATCTTGATATTTCTCGAATATCTGTCTCTTCCATGCGGCAACGGGACGGCCCGAGTGCTTCCATTTGCAGCGTCTCATTCATTTGTTTTGTTCTCGACTTGTGTGTATGTGTGGTGATCGTGTTTAGCACCATTCACTGTGAAGCACGCTTGAGCGCTGCTGTTTGTCTTTTGTTTTTCTAGAATACGGCCTACTAGCAAGTTTTTCATGCCTTCTGTGGCGTTCACCATACCGGATATGAGTTATAGTGGTGAGTGTATTTTTTTTGTTTTTGTGTTCTTGCAATGTTTTTTTTTGGGAAAAGTGCTGTGACGGTAACGGTGGCTAAATCGACGGTGGCTGTAACATAGTTACGTATAATTTTTTTCTGTTGCTTCGTAATGCCATAATGGACTTTTGGCAGTGGCAACGGTGTGTGCCTTTAGAAATAAATACGTTTTTAGTGACAGATGAAAAAGTTGAAAAAATATAAAATATATATTTTTAAATGAGAGTAAATAGCTTAGGTATTCTTTGGAAATACTAGATTTTCCAATATATTTGTCCGAAAAATATTTTTTTAAATAATTTTAAAAAGTCGAATACTTTTTTTTAAATTAATTGTGTACCTATTAATAAAGTGTATTTGTTATCGAGTATTAATAGTATTTTATAATAAATATATAAGGAATGAAAAAATATAATGTCATAAGTGCCTTTTATGTATACATTTATCTTGCAGTGTCTATTTATGAAAGTACTGTGTAACTGATCCTATGTTCCTATATTAATAGGATTTCTAATAAATAGTTTTCAACAAAAGTTGACTAATTTAGTCAATAGTTGTACTTATTCCATGGTTTTCAACTCCGTTTTGTTTTATGCTGCATCTTTAGCTTGTCGCAATTTTTAAATTCGCAAATTTTTAGCTCGTCGCAATTTCGTCGCATGTGTTAAAATTGTTTAATCAATCTAATTCATATGTCAAATAAGTCAAATTCAATTGCATTTATGTTTTTTCTCACTTCAAACTCATTCAAGATTTTAATTTTTGGTATTTTTTAGTTCATCTCGAGTCGCTGTTTTTTTGCATATTTTCTCTTTTTTTCATTTTTTCCCCGCAACCAGCTTAATAATATCTATGAGGTCTATACGATTAGATTAGATCTTTAGGTTTTATGTAATTAACTTCGATTGTGTTAAAACCGACATTCCATCATCGGGCATCACCTCATCAATCTAATTCATATGTCAAATTCAATTGTATGTTTTTTGTTTCAATTCATATCAAACTAAGAATTTATAGTTTATGATATTTTTTGTATCTATCTATACATTGTTTTCGCTATTGAGATTAATTTGAACATCCATATAAAAAATACAATGTTAAGATGTTACCTGTACAATACAATGTTTTCAAGATTCAACTTGTGATTTGTGATTATACTATAAACTGTAACCGAAAGGCTATTTAGGTGTCGATTAAATGTGTCCATAGATGTGGTTGAAAAGGGGAAACACTTATTTATTTTTCATTTTACGAAAGAACGTTATATTTGATAGAAAAAGCCAAACTCGCACAATTTTTGAATTTGAGCTAATTTTTGAACTTAAATTAAAAAACTGCAATATGAAACACGTAAAATAATCAACAGAAATTAACAATATGTCAAGTGTCATCATAAGACATCATTTGCAAGGATCAGAACACAGTAGGAAAAAAATCGTTCACTTCCCACTGCTCGCCATTGTACTTTTAATTTTACGTTAAACGTACAGGATATCCATGACTGTCAAGACTTGAAATTAAGGTAACGCCGCAAAATATATTCAAACATTTTGTTGTTATTATAATGAAGATTATTATCGCCTATTAGGTATATTACAAAAGTTCCGTCGGCTGTGTTTTTAATAAAATGGGACCAACTCCGAGTAGCGCATAAACGTTTCATTATGCCATTAAACTAATAAATTCAACGTATGTCTTTTTATATACCTAGGTACTTTTTAGACAATAACATTAACATTTTAAGCCAGTTCTGGATGGATTACGCAAAATCTTCTTTGTCGATAGTGGGTGTCCAATATGAAAAGGTATCAGACTGAATAAAAATGGCAAATGACATTTCCGAATCTCTGAAAAAACAGTTTTGACAAAAAAATTACAGTTTCAATGGGGACAATCGATGCCACTGATACTTTCGACCTGGGTGAATGGTTCAAGGTCATTCAAGGTCAACTGTTTTTTTAAAGGACCCCTTTATTTTCCACATAGGCTGCCGATTGTACGTCAGAAAGATGAAACTTTTAACTGTACAATTTTTTTTTGAAAACGCAAACCCCCGAATACAAGCATTACGAGTCTACGATAAACAATGATAAGGTACTTTATATTGAATAGATAAGTCATGACTATAATATAATATGATATATAAGAGCTTTTAATATTTTATAAACTATAAATTTCCTACCTGTGTAAATGAACATTTTAATATAGCTCATGGATATAGAACTTTTATCGCAACCGAATCAGATTTCCATATCTTTAAAAAATCTTTAAAAGTTTGTTTATTAACGTTATTATTGTCACAAATTTTAAGTTATTTGTATGATTGTAATCATAGATAATATTTCATAGACTATAACCACAGATAAATTATCATATCTATTAGATATAGAACTATTTTCCATCATACAAAGATTTCGTATTCTATCATTTTCTGACAATTTCCCATGGTAATCTTTTGTAATGATCTTCCACATATTATCAGTGTGGGCATTGAGGTAATTTTGTACTATTCTGGCGGTGTATGGGCGGGCATCGTCTTGTTGCAGAATTAATTCTTGTCCTACGTTCTTGGAAAATGGTACCACATGTGGTTCTAAAACCTCGCCTATATACGTGCCGTCATAGACCCCACATGAATTACCACCAGCTCAGTGCGCCCATTCAAAGTCATTTCGCCCCAAACCAAATGGAATCTCCGTACCCTCTTTTAGGTGGAACTCTTTCTTCCACAGCGCAGTCTAAATAACGTTCACCTGTGCATTTCCAGACTCGAGCTCGTCCATCAATGTGATTCAAAGAGAATCTCGATTCGTCAGTGAACAGCACGTTGCTCCACTGCTCCCAAGTTTCCATTAACATGTTCTTCAGTAAACAATCTTCTCCCTCTACGATTCTCAGGGGTTATTCTTGCATGAAGCTGACGTTCGTGGCGCCTGTTACGTTTCGTTTGGGTACTTATTCTAGTTCCTGTGCTCCCAACAAGCTGATTTAGGAGCATTGTAGCAGTACTCTGGTAACCTAAAACCATACTAAACGGAAGTACTCTCTCGGAAGTTGCCCTTGTACGATGCGGGTAAGGTTGCCTTCTAACAATACCATAAATTTGGTACTTCAGGCCCTATTTATGGCAGTGCGACTGACATTTAACATTGGGGCTATTTGCCGTCTTGAGTGACCCTCTTGCGTTAGAGTGATATACCTAACAATCTGAATGTATGTGAAGTACACTCTATGTCTTCTTGGTCTACCAAGCGCTTCATTCATTTTGATTCTTTCATGTTTGACACGAAACTAAACAAGCAACTGGATAAACGCATTTTTCTCTTGGTGACAAAAGTTACATTCATTCAGTTTTTTTGTTGCAATAGAAAAACTGTTGATAAGAATATATATTTTGCTACAAATTACTAAACTGACATATGTGTACTAGTTGGCATAAAGTTTTATCTTTGTACTTGTTGCCACAAATAAAATATGATAATAGAAAGAAGTGGCTCCTTCGTTTTGATTGGTGTATGTAACGGATTTTCATCTCGAACAGCTATAGAAACCCCAAAAAAACTCGTTGTAAACGAAAATCTAGGGTTATACTGTTTGTAACATCGAAATATTAGACAAAAAATTTTCAAAGGATACCCACAATTGCCGCAATGGGAGATCGGGGCAGTATAATTTTTCTTACAGCAAGCTAAAATCGTCACTATAAAGGCGCTTTCATTCAACAAGGTGTTATGTTTTGATGGAAACCTAATAACTAATCAATTTTAACACAAAACCCATCAAAATAATACGCTAAATTAAAGAATAATTGTATTACTTCTATTTCAAGAATTATGGTTGACCCCACTTTACCACAAAACGTTCGATGGTATTAGGCAATTTAGACATCCAAATGAATGCCAATGATGCCGATGTGACACGGCCGAGGAACGTGTAAAATGGATCCGTAATATTTGAATGGGAAACATTCTTATTCTGCATCACATTCACCATCCAATTGTTTTATGATATGACGAAAGGTATATAGTGTGATCAATATTTTGTTATACTATATGATAATGTCATAATGTGATGGGCGATGTATATAAAATCATTTGTTTTTCCTTAAATTCCTGGAAATTGGTTATACTTGACAACGCTATTAAAAATGCGGTTGCAGGTGTGAAGATATCGATATAATGAGGGTTTTTTGCTCGGGTTTTTATGTCTCATATTTCGATGTTACAAACTGTACATCCGATGGCAAAATAAATAAATTATAAATATTCTACATATTCTAATATTATCTGAGTGTCATCTTTGACATCAGTTATCTTTTATCACATTTTCGTTTACATATCAGCTAGCTATAGATAAAGTCAATTTACCTAAGCCATAATTATTTATAAAACAATAAAACTGATAACATTAAATAAAAGATTCTAATCGTGTTGGTACAATTAACTATGAATTAATAAATACCTATGATAATTCACGTGGGATATTCAGTGACCTTGAAATCTTAAAGTTATTATTTTATTTGTATTCTTCGAGTATTAGGCCAGTCGCTGAGGCAAAAACAGTATGAATAACCCAAAAGTTTCCAAATTTTAACACAAAGTTGGTGATATATTACTAAAAAGAAATCTTATTTTGCAATCCACTTGAGGGTCCGGAACATTTAAAAAAATTTAAAAACAATTATTCGTTATAATTTAACTATAGCTTGCAAAAATTGCAAAAGTGGTGTAAACTGAAAGACATGTCAAGTGATTCATTGTAAATGAGAGATTGAAATAAGTTCTTGAGCTACTTTTCTTAAAATAGAGTCAAATTGTCGAATATTTAAGTAAATATATAATTAAATTCAGGTAGAAATTATGTAATACTCTAGAGTAATAGTCTTTATCTGTAGTGTAATAGTCTTTATCTGTAGCATAGATTAAAAATCGTTCATACCTGTTTTTAAAATGGTCAATAATAATAATATAAAGCAAGAGGAGAAATGGAAATATTATTTGTTCGGTTTATCTATTTCATGCTACATTTCATATGGCAAACGTAAAATTCAATTACGCGCGATAGCGGCAGAAAAGCATATCAGCTGAATATTCACATTATCATATGTCAAAATTATTGTGGTATTATTACATTTGATAAAACTTTTAAATCATCATAAATAACTAATGGCCAATGGTACCGGTTCAGCAATGGTTCAGCAAATGCTGAAAATACCTATCATCCTAGCCATAAGTAAATAAAATTGGACTATAATGCTCTTGCACATTATAGTTGCATCTGGTATTTTCAATACGCTTAAGATACTTGCGAAAGATGCAAGATCTGTGAATTTTGTCATTTATTGTATCTTCGAGATGCACTTCTAAAATGCATATTTTTTTGTTTTCAAAATGCATTGATCAATTTAGTTCACAAAGTTTGTAAACGCTCTCACGAATCGAACGCACCAAACCGCATTAAGATCCATCTTACTGCCCAAAAAATCGAAACTTAATTGCTTTATTTTGTCGACTATAAAGTAAAAGTTTCGAAATGGGCTTTTGAAATTTGCATGCAACCTCACGTGCATCCCGAATCATCGCCTTTTACGTTATGTTATGGCTTATATGCTATATAAGCCATATAACTTTTATGTTATATTATAACTATATGTTATATGCTATAACTTTATGGCAAAATTTACTTAATTTTAAAAATTAGTATGGTTCCGGTTGGAAGAAGAGGTTGCAAACTTATTTACAATGAAGCACTCTGTCATACCTGCGTGGCATGTCTTTTAGTTTGCACCATTATTGCATTTTTTTTTGAAAAAGTCTCCTTTAAGTTCTAAAGCGTGTCCCGTAATCGAATTTTAAAGACACTTTTACTAAAAGGGTTCCTTTTTGGTAGTCTCGATTTTGGCCCTTTTGACGGGAAAAAGTAGACTTTATTGTAAACTGAACCTAAAAATTTATTTTTTACTGTCAGCATAAACATACTTATGCGTTCATTTATAAAACAATGGTCTGGGATATAGTGGTCGCTTGGGCTTGGTGTGTTTGAAATACAATCTACCGTTTACTAAATTTTAGTTCAAGTTCATCCTCAGAAAATGAGGAAGAAGACATAACGGTGTTGAGAAGAGAAAAAATATATAGGCCAGGACTGCAATGTATTAATCAAAACGACGACAGAATTTTTCCACCGTTTTTTATTGCCCCTCAGCTTTGTCCTTAAATAAAAATAAAACTTTAATCATACTCTCACATAATTTATTAGAGTCCCTTCTCCGCATTTGATCCTCCGCTTTATTTTTATTTGTCACTTTGTTTTCGATACCTTTTCTTTGCAAATATATGGCATTCAGTAATTTAATCTCATGCTCTTTAATTACATGATAAAAGTATACAATAACGCAATGAACCAACCAACTGTGTGCAAACCAACAAACTTTATTTAAATTTCCATCACAAAACAACTAACCTCGAAAATGTTAGGTTATGATTAAATAGAATTGTCATAAATGACAATAAATATTCACAAATTGAAGCTTTTCCTAACGGGATATGCATTCCACTTTATTGAACCGAATCGACTTTACAGAGAATTACAAGTCTACTTTTTCTAAAAGTTCACTTTTCTAAAAGGGCGCTTTTGTTCATATTTATGGTACTGGCTGTTCGTAATGTATCAACCTTACGTCAAAATTTGAGAACTTTGAATTTTGTTAATCCCTTCAGTGACTGGCCTATATAGCAATATTCCCCCCTAATCAATCAAGATTCAAGCAGTGCAGAACTTAAGAACACTAGATAAAAGTCTTGTCTATTTTTGCCTAATCACTAGAAAGTAAATAAATACCCACAATATATTTATAAACTATTAGCCTAGAGGCTGATAATATTTATTTTGTTTGTGGCTTGTGCATATGTAATTATCAATATACATGCTGCCGCAATAATAATAGAGTCAAGTAAACACCTTTTTATACCTAGAGGCCCAACTGGGTGTTATGTTTCCATTTCATTTGTCAAAAATTAAACTAGTAATAAAACGGGCAATTACCGACGAAAAATAACGAATCATCATTAACGAGCCGCGCATAAAATAGTTTTCAGTAAATACCAGTTGCAATTATTACCATTTAAAAACATGTGCACTTTATATCTACCTACGTATCGACAAATACTGCTGTTGTTGGCAGGTATTAGGTATTTTAGAATTACAATTTAAATATTTTTGCTGTAAGAATAATTGAGTTATAAGAGGACCTTTTTTCTCCATATTAAGATAGCTCTAATTAAATTAAAGGGTAGTATATCCTGCAAACTATTCAATTTAATTTAATGTAATTCGTGAAATGATCCGTGTCGTGGGATTTATTTAGAAATAGTTATGGTAATGCTTGTGACGTTTACATAATTTGTTTTTTATTGACATAAATAAATATAAACGTGACCGGTATAAGGTTGGGTGTTCTTCTAGGCGATAAAGAGAAGGCTTCTGCGGCGGTATAGTGATGCGGGCCTTCACTAGCATAAGTAAGCGAAAGGGGAGAGGTCAAGGGATGGGTCCTTGCGGAACTCACGTTCCTGCCTTGAACTGTTTACATTCCTCTTTATGATCCTGTTGTTTCATTAGGTCATTTAAAGGTCAGGGAAATGTTTGTCATGATATAATTTTGCAGGAATTTTAGGACCCAGTGTTAGTTTCAACGCGATAGATGGTCTTGATTTGAGATGTTTCTTCATTAGGCTATTGCGTGTGAAGTAACGTATTAAGGTCCGTCATACGAGAGATACGCACCATATTAATGTATTGACTTGTGTCTTGAGCAAACATTACCTTCATATACATGGATATTAAATTCTGATTGGATTTGTGTTGTTACTAGTTGTATTATGCTGGTGCTACTACTTACTGTTACTAGTTGTGTTACAGTAGCGGCTCGTGTCTTAATGCACTGGGGATGCGCAAGAAAAAAAATGAGGGGCCTTTTTTCTCCCAGAAAATTTGTTATAGACAGACCTCCTGACTAAACGTACTACTCACCAAATTTCCCTTTAAATAGTTATAGTAGTAACAAACTGCTATCCTTTGACATTTCCTAACACAATTCTGTCAATACACAATATTTACTTTAGTTTATAATACAAAACACACGTACCTACCTACTTATTCATTAAACGTCTATTTTTGTTGGCCACAAATTGTTCTAAAACTCTTTCATCGAAAGTTCGGTATTTCAAATACAATTCCACATTGGTTACGATCATATATACTTCTAGTAAAATGCCGAGTAAAAGACCTACGGACCTGATTTTTTTTCATACACGTTTGATTTAACATTAAATCTGGTGTGGGCCATCCTAAACTTTTAATCTGAACCTTAGAAATCAAGTATAAGAGTAAAAGGTTAACTTTAATAATGTCCATCGAATTAATCATAGTATCACAATTACACAACCTCTAATCCTCTATCCTCTAACACAACCCGAAGTAGTAGCCATAATATTAATTGTCTCATAAGTTTGCAAGAACGTGTAAACAACGAAATATTCTACTCAAAATCAAACCTGCATATACCTACGGTGTCACGTGAATTACTAGAATTACGTCTTACAGGTTACAGGGGTACCGCTCGCCCCCCTCGTCACAACTATTGTTCAGGAATTAACCTCGTGACATTAGGCAACACTCAATGCTAGTTGTTCAGGGATTAACCCTTAACATTAGGCAACACGCAATACAATGCAACACTCCATCCTCTCTTTTGTTTTAAAAGTTCAGTTGCCCATTGACTCTTACTATTCACTCAAGTTTTCAATTCGTCGTATTGCACGCGAGAATAATAATTGTCACTGAGACATTACTTTATTTTATTGCTCTATCTCTACATTATTACCAATTAACCTATCCTTACTACTAGTGCATTACCCTATTGTGTCAACATTCACTTGGTTTGGAACCTCAAGAAGAAAGGAGGCCTCCAGCGTAGAAGACGACAGAGAAAGGTATTTGGCACATTTATATTCCTCATTTCCTCCCCTGTGTTTTTTGTCAACGTTAGTTAACTGGTCCTTCGCCTGATTAAATGTTTTTAAATGTTGAAATTTAAATGTAAACATTTAAATTTCAATTAATTATTATAACAAATTTCGACCATCAGCAACTATAGAATTAGAATATAGGCGTGGAAGTCTTACGAATGTAAGAATACCAAGAAAATGTGGTCTATGGTGCGCACAGACACAGGTTAAATATCATAATATTTAACCTGATCTATGGTGGTGTGGTGCCGGGTGCGATCTTGGCTGTTTATTTCCATTGGCCGGTACCCACCCGTCTGTAACAGAAAATAGAAACGCTTGTCGCTTGACTGGAAGTCTGGAAGTGTTGTTTTTAGAGCACAGGGCTGATTGCTTATTCACGCGTTTTTTACGAATATAGTCTATCCTTTCGTATTGAAAATTACCGTCGGTCAAGTTAACATACTCTGTGGCAAAATTTAGCCTAGCCCTCCGGTGATTTCTATTTAAAGCTGGACCTCGAACGACTCTTGGTCTCAAATTACATGCTCTAAGTCACTAATGGTTTCGGTGCGTTAATTTTTGAGAAGTATATTTGTATAGAATGTTTACAGTTGTAAGCAATGTTTAAAAACAATTTATGTTATCTGCATACAAAATCACATCACCACATTATTAATACGAAGTGAAAATAAGAGTAGGTCCAAGAGTATTATGCATCCTTATGAGTTATTATTTCATTGTTATCATAACACATTGTTTTCATAACACATTGTTTTTAGAACACATTTTGAGGTCAGAATGGGGTCAGAATAACATTACTTTCAATGCTGTTATAATTCTGTGTGCATTATAGTAGGAAATGTAAGGTTTTTCCATTCCAGATGTTTTTTGATTGAGGTGCGGCAGAGTCTAACTAAAGAGTCTGCTGCACCTCAGACTCGGATTATGACGTAGCATATGTATTTTCTGGTTAATGCCGAAACATCCCCTTAATATCCAATCCATACCTACATACATTTATACAAGTTAATGGAAGGACTTAGTTATATTTTTAGGTACCACCACTTTTCTAAGTCATCCTGTATACTAGGCTGTTTGTTTAAAATCTCGCCTCCAACATTAAATTTGAGTGACACATTCGAAGAATGAGATATAATGACTTAAATTTGCATATTTATGGCTCTTACTCCGTTTTTCTATTTCTGTTGAGTCAGAAAATAATTTAATTTGCGATATTTAAGCTTCTGTGCGACACCTTGACGACCTCCATAGCTTGGCATACGCGAAAATGTGATCTACTCATAAATTTGCATGGTTCTGTTTATTATGCTTTAAGTGGTGCTTATTAGATTTCATTATATTTACTGTAAACAATTTTTCGTTTTTCTTAGATTATTCCGTATGCAAATTACTTTTTAAAATAGTCGCTGATGTCACGCGACGATATTAATATTTATTATTTTTCCAGTGCCGACGATACCACTCGAGAATTGATTGCATAAAACATAAGCAGGTTAGGATACGTGTATTGTTTTGTTACCTAGGGTAACATACCAGAGGTCGAATGAGAATGAGAATTTTTCCTATATTTTGAAATAGTAAGGCTGTGACCGGTTTTGTTGATATATTATTTGACGCTATTTTTATGTAAGGTTCACTTTATGGGTTACATGTTTGGAATAGCTAGTTAATGTTTTAAGGTTCGGATACGATTATAACTTGAAAGTCCCGATCAGGTATGCCCATATATATTGACTAATTTGCGTTCCGTAAGTTTACCAAAGTTCTTAGGTTCTCACAATTATATATACCTATTTAACAACAGAACTATGTTTCTATCATTTGACATTTTATCATTTCACTAAAAAATAATTATAGGAAAATCAGAAACTTAAGGGACTTTCATAACAATAAATACATATAAGAACGTAAAAAATTAAAAAAACTTATTTATAAAATTAGAATGGCATGTCAAAATTATATACAAAGTATTGAACAAGACATAAAAAATAATAGATGGAACGCCTTTTGGACCCATATCAAACATCAGGAAAATGCTCGGGAAAAGGACAACTTTAAAATGGACGAAACAAAATTTTGGTAAATATTTTAAATCTGTCTACAAGAGGCTCTCCTGCCAAATATTTAACTAACTTTGAATATAAATCGATAGTTACTGATTCTTTAGGTAAGATAAACATTACAGAAACGTACTATTATAATTCCGTAAGAAAATTAAAAGCAAAGGAACAGTTAAGATACCACCATAGCTTTAGCTATTAATACATAGACTTTCCCAGATTTGTGGAAGAGTGTTTTTGTAACATCCATTCATAAATCTGGCGACAAATCAGAAATACAAAATTACCGCCATATAGCAATTTTACCTGCAGTCTCTAAATTATTTGAGCAAATTTTATATGCAACTCTTTACAATCACATACAACCCATATAACACATATACATACCCACATATAACACATTGTCAACATGGATTTCTTACAAAAAAAATCAATAAACACAAATTTAACATCTTTCTCACACAATTTCATTACCAACCTTAATGAACAAACTCAAACAGACATTATATATACAGATTTCACAAATACATTCGTGAAATTTTTTTGTTCATATTTACAACACATTTTTGTATTAATAGTTACTTACGTTTCGCAAATCAAAGACTTCCTACTTAATTTTTGTATTTCTAAAAATACAAATTATGACCGCAAGCCGATAGGAAAATTTTTTTAGAGGCGAGAATAATAGAAAGAAGAAGAATAGAAAGAAATATTGAATGCTAAACGTGAGAAATGAGTTAGACTTGATTCTTATCGTCTGTGTAACATAATATTAAGTAGAGATTAGAGTTGTAGTAGTACCGTTGCAAGCACTCTGTGCCTGTAATGCAAATATGACCTTGAACCCTCCAGTCAATGTCAAAAGTATCAGTGGCGTCGACTGTCCCCCTTCAAACTGTAAAAGTTTTATCTGAAACTTGGAAATGTCATTCCGATTTTTATTCAGCCTGCTAAATTAAAATACAGGGACACTCTGTATTTGATTTACGCTTCCTAACATGCTTCATTATAGTTGCAAGTGAATTTTAGTGAATTATTTTGCAGACATTGTTTATTGTCGTAAATATTTCATCGTAAATATGTCGTAAATTTCGGTTATCAATAATTTTTACGCTGTTACTATATTTAGACGCGTGTTGTATGTTATCACGTATTTTAATATAAAACGTTATATAAAACATTTCATTAGGTCTATTTCTGCTAAAATATTCTGCTTGAAAATAATGATCACTAAATCGTTAGGTTAAATATTTAAATATAGCGATGGACAAATGTTCTACCGGTTTGGTAGATGACAAAGTAATTAAACAATTAGGTAGTGTGAACTTAATTATCAACAAATTTCATTTGCAAAATATACTGTTGATTATTTACCCTGCTATATTTAAATAGCCACTGGTGCGAATAAATATTTACTGCACATGACTAGAAGTCTCTTGACATTGTCTGTAGAATGCCGGTAGTGGTAGTCGTAGACATTTTTCATTTTGAAATGGGAAGGATATCGTGATTTGAATAAAAATTACAATATATAGTCCAAGAGCTAGTGACACTCAAGCCGTGCTGATTGGACGAAAATATTAGGGAATGTAGTATAAACATTGTGTAATATGAAATCGCATGCCTGCCTCCCCGGATCGGTTGCGTTTATTAAAAAAAAACATTTAGTGAAATTTTCAAAATGTATTAATGGGCTCATCGCAATGTGGATAAAATTTTTCATATAGATTCTAGACACATTGATTCTAAACACAAATTGAGGTGCCTGCCAGTTGAGATCGGTTGCGAAATCTCGCCTACCAGTTAAAAAAGCGGTTATCAAAAATGCATAATTTGTCTCATCGTAATGTGCACGAAAAAAATCATGACATAGTTTAATTAAAACATTACAAACTCATTTCCTAGTGCCTGCCTTGTCGATTATGTTGCACCAACGGTTGCACTAAGTGGCTGACAGCCCCTGGACAGTCGCGTGCACGGCGCGGCGCCAAAAAATTAACTCTTATCATGTACTTCAGTGGAATGGGCAATAAAAGGAATGGGTATGTATTTTTTAGAAAAATATTATTTTAAAATTTGTATCTGTAAACTGTAAAATTTTTGAGGTACTTCAAGAAGAGGAAATTCGTTTCCATTTTCTTTTCTATCGACTATTGAAATAACCAATAGAATATTACAAAACATTACGTGATATAACATTTTGAAAGTAGAAAATCTATAGGTATTTTAAAGACAAATTTACGAATCTGTTAGAATTAAATTTTAAAATGATAAAAAGAGGAATTAGGAAATGAAATAAATGGAAAGTATATAAAATTACAGAAAATAAACGACATTATGACTGGTACAATCAACTAATTTGATTTTAGTGATACAAAGCCAGTGCACTATTAAAACAAAGAAATAAGAATATAAAGGGCCATTAAGTTTATGTGGCAGAAAATTATGGATAAGTATTTTTTAATGCTATACATTTCACCACAAACATGCAACAAAAACCAAATAGGGTATTTGCATATAAAAATTATAATTGTCTTATTGCATCCAAGTATTCTTCATCAGAGAGATTCTCGCTAACATCACACAATAGCGATGGGGTATCATCCTACGCTATCATTCTCATTTTCTTCAATACCTGCAACGTTTTCCGGCTGATCCGGCAGTAGCACAAAGGTTCGTGGTATTTCCAAGTGCGCATTGCTCCAAATATATGCGAACCTACGTCGCATATATTATCTCGCAAAACTTGTTGCCGAAGCTCTGACTTACATGGGGAATGGTCGATCCATCGAAATTTGTTGCATTGTCATGAAAATCTCAAACACATCAGGGACGTTGAAATTTTTTAAGAAAATTGTCAAGCGTGCATTTGGTATACGAAATCTTCGATTTTTTTCTTTTCGAAAATGCGTCGTCCGCGTCGTCAATGACTCCATTCAAATTCCCAAGCTTTGCAAAAGCTAACTGGTGTCCCTTTGAATTTTGCAAAATTATGAAAGGTTTTTTTCCCTTTCTGCAAAAAGATGGATTGAAATCACAACTGGTCAAAGCATGGGACCCATGTATAGCGACTTGCATAGATCAGGACCCAAATCTGAATACAATTTCGTTACATCAACAGCGCTGAGAACTCGAAACGCCAACATTCATAAAAATCTTTCTTCTCATTTCTATGTTTCCATGTTTGCAAACATTATTATAAGAATGTCGGTATCTGAACATCTTACGATGACGTTTGAATCCTGATTAGCATTGCAAACATGGTACACAATTTTTGTGTCAGCCTCATGCTACTCGTAACACATTTCTTCAACAATTGCTGAAATATCTTTTCCGTCGACAACTTCAAATTTGTGACACTACTGACACTGTTTCGCGTTTTAGTCTTCAAATTCATCGCGTACTCGTCTTTCGACCACTCTTCGAAAAAATTCAATCAAAGCCTTTTTGTAATCGATGCTGTTCAAATCTTTTGTAAAATCGATGCAGCCCTTTTGCTCAGGACGTGAGATTGACCTGAGAATTGGCGATCTTCTACATTCTCGAGAAGCAAATGTTCATTGTCTTTCATGGATGGACTGAAGTAAGAGTAAAACATTACCGCTATTTCTTTCGTATTGCGGTTCAGCAAAACTTTTAGGCATTTGCTGGCGATTTCCCTATACTGAACAGGAATTTCCTTATGGAGAATTTCCTTATGAAAGAATCCATCAATAACCACGAGATTGACATTACCTGGCTCACAACTTTTAATTTTTGATTCCGATGAGTTCAAACTGATTTCCCAATTACTTCAAATAATGCTTTAAACTATATCATGAATTTTTTTCTTGAATATTCCGATTGGGGCAAATTATGCACGTTTGAAAACCGCTTTGTTAACTGACAGGCGGGATTTCGCAACCGATCTCAACTGGCAGGCACTGGATTCGTATTTAGTCGTGTGTCAAGCATCTGTATGAAAAAATTTAGCCACATTGCGATGAACCCATTAATACGTTTTGAAAATATTACTATTTTTTTTTTAAATAAACGCAACTGATCTCCAGTCATCACGGCTTGAGTGTCGGTAGCTCTCGGCCTATACAGCATAGCACAGAAATTCATATACTAATAATTACATAGACAACACGATGACGAACATCCTCTTGACTTGTATTATTCCCAAGTATTTGTTTGTTATATAACGCCATGCGAACCGCCTCTTAATTAACACCTTTTTAGACAGGAAAGCGATTAGTTATATTTATAAAAAACTTCGTTATATAATAATTTAACAATGTGCGCATTAGAAGCACTAAATTAGGGAACAAATTTGGAGGTATCCACAAAGAGTCTGGTACTCATGCAATTAAACAAGATTAGCGAAACAATAAATATATTACACAATACATCAACCTTCAAAAACCATAAAATATATCTTACGTGGATTAAGTCATATCGGAACAGAATGCATGAGCGATTTACATAGAAAATAACGAGAGTGTGTATTGCGGTCACCTTGAGGTGTATATCTGCGGAAAAATGTAAATATTTACGGGATACTGTAGATATATACAGGGTGAATTAGATATACTTGACAGGACTTCAATCTGTGACACATTCGATGTTCAGTAATTGGTCGGTGATGTTTTAATAAAAAAACATATACCTGCCTAATAGTCAAGTCAATAAAACAAATAAGTTTCACGTTGGATGAATTCCAGTAGTTTTCAAACTTTATACGTGAAACTTTATACTCTTTTTTATCCGTGGTTTCAAATATCGATACTTTCAAATCAATGTTTTGAATTTGTTTAAATGGTCCCTTAACACCCTTTCAAGTCAGCTTCCGATTTAACTGGAAGTTAAATCCATTAAAGAAATTTGTTTAATGGGAGTTTAACATTTTATTTTTTTTTAATGGAACATGTATATACACTGAGCTCGTAAAGTTTGGAATAAATTAAATTAATCGTTATTGAAGGATTTTCACAGGAAATCCTCGGACACGTCAACTTTATTTTATAAAATGTCACTTTTTTCAGCCATCGATTTTTTTTTGTTTTGTTCGTTTTTGAGCTATGACGTCATCGACAATTTTTTTAAATGACAACCCATATTTTTTTTCACGGATTTCGATAGAGCACATTTTTCTGAGTGCGAATATGTCAAAAACATAGTACCTTTAACATTAAAGTGTTCGAGATATTCGGTGGCAAAGTTTTAAGAATGAATTATACAAGCGATGACCAAATGCTAATCATTTATCAAGAAAGCTCAGGAAAAACAACAGTTTTGACAGTTGTCACAATTTTGAAGTTTTTCCTCGCAAGTTTGTGTTTTAATCAGTTGAATAATATCATTAAGTAAGTTGATTAATCATTATTCCATCATAATTCATTTTATTTAAAAATGGTCCGTCGTTTGAGTGAAAGGGAAAGAATCGAAATTTTGATGATGATCGGTTACGGGGACAGAGCTCGCACACAAGTAGAAGTTTGCCGTTTATTTAACAACAAATATCCAAACAGAGAACCAATTACACAGTCCACCGTTAGCAAAATAGAACAAAAGTTTTTAGAAGTGGGTCATACGAGAGATCGCCCTAGAACGGGTCGTCCACCAGTGCAACAAGATGTTAAATTGAATGTTCTACTAGAGCTTCAAGAAAATCCCCATTTACCCACCCGCCAAGTGGCGGCAAACAACGGAATAGTTCAAAGCTCCGTCTTGAAATATTTGAAATTGAACAAATGGCATCCGTATAAAGTGGTTTTGGTCCAAGAGTTAAACGAAGATGATCCTGACCGTAGGTTACAGTTTTGCCAAACCATGTTGCAACGCCTGATTGATGACGACGGATTTTTACGCAATATTGTTTTTTCTGATGAGGCTACCTTTTATCTCGACGGCACAGTTAACCGGCAAAACTGTAGATATTGGTCTCCTGAAAATCCACACTGGAAAATGGAAACTCGTAGTCAGTTTCCACAAAAAGTTAACGTTTGGGCTGGTATTGTAGGTAATCGTATTTTGGGCCCATTTTTCTTTGAAGGCGTATTAACAGGTGAAATATATTTAGAATTTTTAAGAGACGACTTAGTCCCTGCACTTGCGGTACTTTACCCAAATGACGTAGATCCAGATCTGCCCCATCACACGATATGGTACCAACAAGACGGTGCACCACCCCATTTTGCAGTGATCGTTCGCGATTATTTAAACCATGTATTTCCTAACCATTGGATTGGTCGCAGGGGAACTATCGAATGGCCCCCTAGATCTCCAGATCTCACTCCCCTAGACTACTTTTTATGGGGCTATTTAAAGAGCAAAGTCTATTTCAATAGACCAAATACCATCGAAGAATTAAAGGACAGAATTCGCAAATTCGAACCATTCAACCCGATACTGTTGGTAAGGTTCTGCAGGAGTTTCAGTGGCGGATGGGATATTGCCAGGAAGTGAATGGAGGTCACTTTGAAAATTTACTCTGATTTTATTTTTTACTTTAATTATTTATCATTTATTTGTTAAAATATTTTTTTATTTGTTTAAATTGTTGTTAAAAAATTAAACAGATTACTCCCAAATCTTTCAAAATGTTCGATAAGCTACCAAAATAAATAATATTACTCCTTAATCTTTTAAAATGTAATAAGCTATAAGCTATTAGAATCAATAAGCTATTAAAAATCTTGACCCGCCCGATAGCTTATGCATGGTGCCATGGTACATTTTATAAACTTTGCAACCGAATATCTCGAAAACTTTAATGTTAAAGGTACTATGTTTTTGACATATTCGCACTCAGAAAAATGTGCTCTATCGAAATCCGTGAAAAAAAATATGGGTTGTCATTTAAAAAAATTGTCGATGACGTCATAGCTCAAAAACGAACAAAACAAAAAAAAATTCGATGGCTGAAAAAAGTGACATTTTATAAAATAAGGTTGACGTGTCCGAGGATTTCCTGTGAAAATCCTTCAATAACGATTAATTGAATTTATTCCAAACTTTACGAGCTCAGTGTATATTGTTACATATTTGATATAGCATTTCCTCCCAAATACACTCATACCAAATTTAATAGGTTCGTAGGTTTATATTCGATGGCAATGGGGATACATTTTTTGAAATGTCTCTGAAAAATTTTAAAATGTCTCTGCGAAAAGTGTTTCAATGTGATGTTTTTCTTGATCCTTCGGGTGTAGGCGTAAAGTCACAAATGCCCGAGAAGGAAATAAAATCGTTACTATCTGCTAGTGAGCAAAGACAAGACAACAAAGCTCCGTGGTATCAGAACGATAAAAGTTCACACTGTGTCGAAAAAGGATGACATACTATACAAGTGATTTCATCTTTTGTACATCTGAACTATCTCTCTCTCTCTATGTGGATTTTGTTATTGTACATCATTTCTATTTCCAATTTCCTTACCCTAACTTACAAGTTCCTGTAAACATTTAATAAAAAAATTACTACAAACTTGCACTACATTTAGATTTTAAACTTTTCACCTCCGAAATCTTTCCGAATGGATGGATTGAGATGCGGTTTTTGGACAACGATTCAGGAAGACATTTAAAAAAATGTAAATCCTTATTTTTAGGGATATTTCCATAGAAAAGTGCATTTTTTGAGTGCATATTGTTTGAATATGATTTTTTTATTTACTTCATTGAATACCTTGACATCCGTAAACTCACAACGATGACGATGACCTTGACCAATTCGTTACTCTAGTGATGTTATCATCCAGGGCGCCCTGGGCCTCAGGTGCATCGGCGGCCTTTTTGACCATCATATTCGTGATCAGCGACCTAAAAGCGAAGTAAAAAAACCGCGTCTTAATCTATCCGATCGGAAAAAAATCGTAGGTTTTGCCCTTTTTTGTGTTACTTAATTTGCCTTGCCCATGTTTGTCAATCAATAAATAAATCAATAAAATTAATTAGGTTTTCTTGAGTAACCATTTTTTTAAGTTGCCTTCCTAATGATCCCATTTATTCATGATAAATAAAAATATTACTTTTAGTACAGTTATCAGAGGCGCAAAATGACCTCTATATACATGGAATCCGCATTGAGGGAGCTGAATGTTTGCATAGGCTAGATTATGGCCGCAAAAGTTGTAATCAGGGGTTGCAGGAAGGGGGTGAAAACAACCTTTAAACATTGAAACGGTTTTTTCTCCAGTTTTCTCCCGAAACAGTTAGTTTTTCCGCAATTCTAACTATGCCAACTGAAAGAACGGGAAATTTTCTATAAGGATTATTAGTATTTTTTTTATTTATCTTAACCGATAATATTTCTATTTATTTTCCGAATTGTATATAATATTTAGTTCGCGATTGCGCGTGAAACTGTCGAAACTGCTTAATTGAAAAATGTCGGAGGCGCACTCCGATCAATAAGTAAATATTTAAAAGAATTTAATTTTTTTTAGTTTCATACGCTTAGTGACTTGATAATTATATCAAACCCTACCACTTTGATATCTCACAGTGTTTTCGATCACTGCCGCATTTTATTTATCAGGACTTTTGGTTTATTTATAGTGATAAAGGTATATACAAATATGTATGTGAAAGGTGACACCCCTTAAGGAGACTGTAAATATCTAAGGTTTTAATAAAATCCCTTTAAATTCTTTTGTTTTTTTATTCATCGATTTTAATATCCTAATCTAGTGTTTAAATTTACCTACTTCAGTTAGTTCATTTATTCTTTTGTGAAATATTTGTGCTTATTAAACTGATCACCTTGTAGATTACGACTAAAATATTTTCGAAGTATAATCTGTGTTATTAGATACCAGAATCTTAACCTTTTTCGTCAGTGCCCTGAGGATGGTAGACCAATGTCGGAGCGCAATATGTCCATGTCCACCCAAAAAATGTAGGTACTATATTTTAACCCAATGTAAGGAAGATCGTTTCCCACGAACTACTTCGTAGTAACTTAGTTAACCGTAACGAGATTGCAAGACTGGGATATTTTACACAGTCAAGTGGCTGGTGTTGGTAAACATTCAATTGTTTGTAAATTTCTCAAGGAGGCCGTATTTACGTAACCCGAAGCGGTTGGTATACTGCAGAAATGCCATGACCGACAACTTTTTCCACTTAATCCGGGAGATATTATTTTCGTTTCTGACTCACACGCGACATTTTCCACTGACCTGGACCCGGCTCATTGTGATTAGCGGCACGTACGGCAGGCATAATATTAATGATGTGACTTCAAAATTGCGCCTCGCAACGATCTAGATTGCCTGGAATGGTATAAATAATAACCGTAGGCGTTTTAAGCTTATTGTGCGTTTATATTTTCATGTTGGGATATTGGTACTACTTTGGCAGGAGTAGGTAATTTTCTTATTACAGTTCAATGAGGAAGTCGATGTTTTATTCCTTGTTTTAATGATCTTTTCCCGTCGCCTCGTTTGCTTGGTCTGTTATTATACAATATAAATTTATAACACATGTTTTGTCAAAAGTTGTGAACTAATTCATATAAATTGTTGTTAACATAATAGGTCATGAAATTTATCACTAATTTTATCATCAGTACCTACGTCGTTGACTAGTATCCGACTTGAATAGAAATATACAAGTCCACACACAGTTGCCATGAAAGGGTAGTTTTCAGGTTAAGTAGATATTCAATAATAGCAAAACTGACATAAGAGTAGTTTTACTTCTCGGTTTCCGTCACTACCTTACTTCATTTTGGTTTTAAGACAACTATAAGAAAAACGGCAATGGCCAGAGTGGTTCAGAATAAAATCTCATGCAATTTTGGTACTTATCATCGTTTTCCCATACGATCGCTATTTTTCGATGAAGACCCGAAAGAGGAGGCGAAATTTATAAATATTATAAATTAATAAATAGGCTTTATGCTACGTAATACTGCTGATTTTTGCAATTTGATACATAGAAATAATTGTACCTAATTAAATATATCTGAGCGATGGTGTACGATATATTTCCCTGGATCTAGGGAAAATCTGTACAATCTTGCAACACCACGCCCGACAATGTCGCAACATCGTATCTGGGATGGCAGGCACAACCCCCAGGATCGAGGTCTCAATTTAATACTCTAGGACTTCAAATAACCGAGATATTGCACCATTTCGAATAATCGAGAAGCGTCTACAAGTATCTAGGACTTTAAGAGAGTATATAAGGGCCAATCGATCGTTGCGGCAGTTGTTTTAGATTAGACCTTCTTAGAGAGAAGATAAAGTATTGATTTTGATTATTGATGTATCATTGTAAATAATGACGACTTGTTGAGTTTGGAAATTAATAAAGTGAATTTGGATCTTGTAAGAATAATATTAGAACGCAAAACATGTACTTATTCCTCGCTGCTCTGAGTGGCAAAATTAAAATGAATATTAGTTACTGAAAGAATATATAGGGTTCTATTTAAATTAACAAAGTTCGCCAAGAATCTGCTGGGGTGATAAAAAACGGATATTGCTATTTAAATTTGCTGAGTATTCTTTTGTTTTTTTTAAACCCCTGGATATAATATTATGTAGAATTATTATTGAAACCTGAAATAGCGTTAATTAGTACTGCAAAATTTAATTGCTGTTGTGAATTTTGAAATGATTTTTTACTTTTTATTTTACTGTTTTTATTAATAATTATTACACTTTAAAATATACCTACTAATTGTTGGTACAAACTAAATTTGTCTTACTTTATTTCACATACGTCAATCGAAAATTGATAAAAATATGATTATTAACTTTCTTCCACTACGTAAGTAACATTGGCGATTCAATTCGTTACCTCCTTATATTGTTCCTACAATGTTTTGAATTCTTAAGTCGGTACTGTAAGACAAACTAAAAAATATTTTTTTTATCAATACCCTCTCTGTGTTACGCCACTAAAAAAGGCTGATTTACTACAATAAAATCCAGACAACAACCACCATCCGTTCACATTTGATTGGGATTTGAGTGGCGCCAACTGTACATAAAATTGAAACAAATAAATATCTGAAAAATAATATCTCTGAATATTATCCCGGAAAACAAACATTAAATCGACCCCTTCAACGAAGCATCATACAATATTAAATTTCTCAGTAAATAACACCTACTATAATTCGCTATTAAAACCATTCAATAAATAATTAAGTATAATAATTTTATTTTCCATAGGTATTATTTTTATATTTGATAAAACGACTGACCATTGTATCCCAACCATTTTTTTAAAAGAGTTGTAAATATTCGTAAACAGTACTTAACGTCCTCAAAGATGCAAGACCTTAATTACGAAAGCAAACAAATCATTAACGGATCCTTCTACGGGGTCACTATAGGAACAAGCAATGAAAAATAACCTATTTAACTATACATATTCAATTCAAATACTACGCTAAAAGAATTTACAATCTTAATATATTCCTGAGCTCCTACGCCTAGTAGCGTGTTACGATTTTATTTTTTATTTTTATCAGTCCGGTTAGCCTTCAAATCGAAGGTGGAAGCAATAAAGTCGTGTCAAGGTATCCGGAGACTTCGATAGTCGATTAGACGACGAACCCAGTCCTTAGGGAAATATTGTCTTGTATAATTCGACATGTATCGCTAGTATTGAGGTGTAAAAAATACAAATGGGACATGCATGCGTAGCCGCAATGACATGGTTCTATTGCGATGAATATCAAGCGTTTTATTTGAATTTTTCATTCGGATTCAAGTGGAGGCTACAGTCGTGGTTGTATGTTCTATATGATGATGAAGCCTGAATCATTTCTATAAACGATTTATTGTTTTATGTAACAATATGCATACTGCGTAGTTACGAAAATTCACTAGTTATTTCTATAACAAATAACAAGCATATTATTATTTATTTATTCTGGGGTATCTAGTCGGTTAATTAACAATTATTCTCGTGATCTTAAACTATTAATTAGATTCAGAGTACCTACACAGTTGTGATGATCTATATATAGACTGTTGCCGAAATAGACACAATGCGAGATGCTCAAGATATTTATGTTTTCCACATATACTTGGGCGATGTCTATATAATTATCGTAACAGATTTTCAATAAATGTAAATGGATTTTTTATAAATCGGCAGTAAAGAACGAGAAATAATCAGTAAAGTAATCGACACGTCTAACTGCAAAAATTACATAGTATCATCATTTAATATTTACTGTCGACCTTTTATGATTCGTGCAGTCCGTGATTTTATGAGACCTACTTAATAGAAGACGTTCTTCATGTTACAATAAGGACAATATGGTTTAGATATTTTACTTGGTGCGGTACTTTTGGAGACGCACATGTTTGAATTTTTAGTGCAATATTGTAATTTATATTTTGTACTCGAGAACAATACAAAAAAAGATAAAGATGTGGACCTTTCTAGAGAATTTCTAAATCAATAAAAAAAGAGATATTTTTGGGTCTATGTTACACCTCCGGACAAAATTACAGGACAATATAAACGTCAGATTAACACACAACATTGTTGGGTCTATGTTATACTTCCCGACAAAATTACAGGCCTGGACATTACCTGTACCTTTAAAAAAAATTATAGTTTTTTTAATTTAATGATTACTCGATTTCGAAAAAAACACCTAGACAATTAAGTTTCTTTGTACCCCTCATGTGGGAAATGAATTCCAAAATTTCATGCTACTCTCCAAGGCATCCATCATAATTCTGGTATGAAGCGTTCGAAACACTTGTTGCTGATACATTTGAGGACTAATTTACTATACAAACACCAGCTGGGTGTTGACATTGACATTAACCTTCTTATATAAAGCAGTTGAATTGTTGGAAATATCTCATTGTGCATTAATGTTTTGGAAAAAAAAAATAAAATGACAAAATATGTTTCATTAGTCCTTGGCAAATTCTTAAAGCACATGTATTTATTCACACACCTGGCAGTGTTATTTTGTATGTAGTCACAATGGTACGTTTTAAATATTTCTCTGTGAGAGTATGGCTTTATTGTAATTATTTACCCACATCGGTTGAGTTTGTTTACATACGTCTGTGGAACGTCACATTAGGTGTGATTTAATTAGATAATTGATGTGGGCAGGTCGACGTAGGACGGTATTTTATTTAAAAATTATGAAGGAATTTGTTATTAAGTGTATTATTGGTTTAGTAAATAAGTGGTAAAATTATAGTAGGTCCGGATTTTATATTTTCAAAATTACAATTTATTTTGGGCAGATCTTTAATGAATGTCTCTTACAGTTTATATCATTCAAAAGCATTCACATTTGACGTTCATTGGATGTTAAGGCTGCACAGCATACCTATTCCGATTCTGACTATATATATTAATAGACAAATCATTAAGAGCGAATAAAATAGCAGAGGGCTCAGAGAAATACACTGTGAGGCGCAGCAACAGTATATTGGTCTCTATGATATGGAATTAATAATATTGATATTTACTAAACTTATCTCGCCCATATATTAAATTGAACATTTCAATAAACTGGAATTAGTTAAAGAGCGATTTCTAAAATTTATAAGGATCAAATAATGGATAAATATACAAACCACCTATTATATAAATAATCTTCTCGTCAGAACCTACTCGATAGACATTGATATGAATATGAATAATATACAGGCTGATCCATTAAGTGCGCACCATCGCTTGATTGCTCTGTTATTATAAAAAATAAATCAAATTGTTAAAATTTTATAGTAGCAGTTTTAACGCTGATTGAGATAGATAATTGAGTTTTTTAGCTAAATAATTTTTTTTAATGGAGTATTATACTTTTTCTGATAGAGCGTGAGCTTTAGAACATAAAAGATGTTAAATATATTTGTAATATACCAAACAATAAACTAAATTATTAGTTTTTTGTTCATATACATAATCCGATCCAATGCCATTCTTACAAAGGAACGTACCTAATACTTTTATATACCGCACTACCCAAAACACATTGCAAGCGCATTACAAGGTATTTTACGTAACATCTTTTTCAAAGTGTATTTTTGTGATTATCTCGTAGATAGTTCAGATGATTCAATTAGAAGGGTAACTGATGATTTTGGCAGGCATCGTCTGACAGGTATGTATCTCGTTTATTATTATACAATACTGCTTGTTGGGAATACCACAGAACTGGTTTTGCTAGGAGATCTATATGTTTTGCATGATGTACCTAGTAGCGGCAAAATGCATTGCAATTGTCTTGTTTATCTGTTAATAATTTCCCTTCTTTTCACTAGTCATTACTTTTATAGCGCATTGTGCCGGGTAAGAATGGACGACGGCCGTATCTCAGAAACTACTTATCGTATAACTTTGAGAAACAAATATTAATTAGTAAAACGGCCGAGACAAATCGCTAGAAATTATTTTCAAATTCAAAAATAGGCCGCTAGAGGGCGCAATTGTTATGACCAATCAGGAAACGGGATTTTTCTCAAAAATTTGCGCGTGAAGAGGTAATTTAAATATTGCTATTGTAATCACTGGAAAATTTGTATTTTTTATTGGTATTTTATAGCCTATTTTGTTCTATCTCATAAAATAGAGTGGTGGGGGAAGGTTAAACTAGGTTTTCTTTAAATAATAACTCTGGTTTGGGTTAATGGACTTAAACAAATTGGGGCTAGGTTAAAAGAGCTTTTCTTCCCTAATAATCTGCAATATAAACTTTGTCTCAATAGATTTTGTCGTGGTAGCTAGAGGGCGCTGTTTGACATCGTAACAGTTATTGCGCATTTACATATAAATATTTTAAAGTCATTAGTACAAGTATTTTTAGTCATTAGTATTTTTTGGCCAAAGTTATACGATAAGTAGTACACAAGTAGTTATACGATACAGTCGGTCCATTTTTAGTTGGCCACCTGGTATGATGCATTTGCTTTATGACAAGAAAAGGGAAATTGTTAATCTAGAATGCCTGTTTTGCATTTTTTGTTTAAGCTGTTTACTGCAAACATAAATGCTTTGGACCAATCAAGTCTTAAATGGACACGTGGATTTCTTTATTTGAAACCACTGCTCAGTCTCAGTAATTTTAGGTGAAGTAATTGCAGTAAATTGTTGAGACTTGCATGAGACAAATTAAGCGAGTTGTATTTAAGGTTTACAAACTTGTTTAAGTATATTTGAATTTTATGTAAATGCAGGCAATTTCCTCCTCATTATGTTATGATCGAATTGAGTTACGGCGGCAATTTGACATAACTGCTATTCATTAATCAAATGGAATTGTGCTTTAAATAGTATCGGCGCTTCTATTATTTACACTTGATGATTTGTGTACTAGTGAGAAATATAAGAATAAATCTGTTGTCTTTGCGTCAATAATATAAAATTTCGAGGCAAACTCAAATAAAGTTTTCTTATCCTTTTTGCAAAGGACTTTTCGTAGAGCAAATGGTTCTCGGTAAAATTTTGGATTTTACTTTCTTGATTTAATTAAGAAAAAAATATATCTAGAGACTAGCCTAGGTATCTAATCTATCAGATATTTCATCAAAACATATATACAGTATGTCCCATTAAGCCGTATACCATGTCATACTTTTACAGAATAACATGGATACATAGGGTACCTATCTGCATTGCTTTTTTTGCCACGTTTATTTGCTTAAAATTAAAGTCAAATAATTGTTTTTTTAAAATAGTGCCGTTTCGTCGGCTCTTTAAAATTTGATGGATTTTTCGATATTTTGAATTATTACCATTTTTCGAGTATCACTTTTAATCGGGAGCAGTACATATAAATATGTCAAAATTGCAAAACAGTGAGAAATTATATTCAGAATATGCTGTTCACATCTGAAACTATCATTCTAGGAATAAATATGAATAATGTTTGAGGTAAGAACTTTAATTTATTATCTGTTGACTATTGTCTATTGAGTTTTATTTCACACTGTTAAATAAAATTTCTTCATTTCACACTTTTTTCTTTATTTTCACTTGTCGATAATGACATTGTTTTAATCCATTGAAACTGTCAAATAAATCTCATTTTGGGATATGCCGTTACAAAAAAATGAATAGATGTAATTTCTGAGAAAAGTATGTCATTGGCGTACGTTAGAAGCGTGCGATTAACCCCCTAATTCGACGCCTTTGTGATAATGGGAAAGACTTCCATTGCGACCATTAAGACTTTTTTTACCATATTTTCCTCGAGAACTATATTATGGTGCTTTTCCCGATCGGCAGTAATATCCCGGGCGCCAAACTGTATTTTAAGATGGAACGGGGGCCTTAGATAGCTTCGAGTTGGAGATCGGAATGCCCAGAGGTCACGTGATTTACAGGGAATAGGGAATACTAATTTTACAGTGAGGCAACCTTTATGGTTTTAGCAATTTATTTAATTCACTAAGCTGTCAAGATTATTTGTTTTACAATCTATTTATGTACACCTATCTAGTATCTACTGTTTCTAGTTCTAGACTGTTTATAAAGCGATTCCGGTTTAATCAGCTTTTTAAAACTTTTAATCAGCAAAACTACAACATACTAGAAATGCAGAAAATTTAACCGAGAACCATTGTGCAAAAAGTGCGATTTAATAATAATTGACCTCTTACAGATATTTGTGTGTCTATCCCCATCCATTTTAAGTATAAGATAATTATATGCAACAGCAGACATTTCATAATGTCATAAATATTAGTGTTCGACCGATAGATATTTTTTGCCGATACCGATATATCGGTATTGGCCGATATAAATAAGTTGCCGATACCGAGATATATCGGTCATATATTTTTCACCAAAATCATTTTTGGCCAATCCGATATATCGGCAGGTCTGCCGATATTGCCGATAGCCGATATGTATATCTGTATCGGTCGAACGCTAATAAATATTACCTTTTCATAATGTCTTCAATTAACTATTATTTCTCGTTTGATGTTCTAACCACTTTAGATTTCTTGTCTATTTTGTGATTGCATGTTTTTTGTTTTCGTTTTTGCATGTAGATGTGTTGGAGGAGGAAAACGAGGAAGAAGGCTATGGTCGGTCTTCATATTACTCTCTAAATCGCAAAAGATACTCTTCTAGTAAGTTTTGTGTCTACCGTTAATAAAAACTAACGCCATAATCGCAACATGTTTTAACTAACCTGCTAACCTTAACTGTCTGAAACATTTTCTATTCGATGCGAATGGTCAACATGCGAATGTGTTCTCATCTTCGTTGACTTTACGATTGATTAGGAAAAATATAAGATCTAGTCCAAGAAATTGGGCGATATGTGCACATACGTATGAAATTGCATTTTTCGATTGACAATTTTTTTGTGTTTGGCAACGTCACTAATTATAAATCGATTTTTCTCAGATATTTCATTGCTCGTTGCTCGTACCGTTGAGTGACAATATGTGGTCACTCATCGCTCGTGCGTAAAAACAAGAAGTATTGTTAGAAATGGAAATATATATACCTAACGAGCTGTTAATTGATGCTGTACGTTGGGTAGTACCCGCGACATAACGGGTCAAAGATCAAATGCGAGATCATGATAACACTTGTTCTATAACTCATATCCGACCATCTTGCTGTCTACAATTATTAATGTAACCTTTTTTATAGAGTGTAAAATTAAATATATTCTCAACTATCAAACAACATGGAAGTTTATAATTATGAAAAGTTGTCGTCTTTGATGTTGCACATACGGTAAACCTTTTTGGCGTGACTGTCCTTGGAATGCGGTTTGGTTACGTCTGTACTCAAACACATAAAAAATGCAAGTTTCACGATCTATTTCCATCTAATTTAACTGTATTGTCAATTCTTATTATATTTTTTTTAAAACTAATTGCTTCTGGATGTATAATTTAGTGAAATTATGGCCCTTCCTGCATTTTTGTTTGGAAAAATAATCCACTTCAAATTTTTCTATTAAGAAAACAGCTTAATTGCAAATATTTGTGTTTATATTTATGATGGATAAGTACACAAAGTTAATTATAAAATAGTGACGTAGACTGTACGTCTCGTGTTATAAATTAAAGTAGCTATAAATCATTTAATAAAGGGTGTAGGTATATTACTTTATCTGCTACCGTTGATTGAAGGAACCTTAGTCCTTCATTCAACGCTGCTACGCTGTGTTTATTCATGTTTATGTGGCAAAGCTTTCAGCTTTTCAGGATGTTTTTTGCCTGTTATTTTCAGCTGCGGCGTGTATGATGGTGTGCATTATGTAGCTTGAATTAATTTTGCTCCGCATTTGGAATCAAATATATTTCCTCATCAACAGAATAGATAGTCTCCATTCTTTGTAGAATATTTGAAATATTGCCGCACTTTCAGCTTTTCAGGATTTTTTTGCCTGTTATTTACAGCAACGGCATGTATGATGGTGTGCATTATGTAGCTTGAATTAATTTTGCTCCACATTTGGAATCAAATATATTAGGCTTTATATTACCTGAACACACTGTGGAATATTACTTGCTCGTGACACGATGTGTTCATCCCGGATATTTTCATGTAATAAAGACGCTGCAAACAGATGAAAAACAAAATTAATTTTCAGCGTGAGCAATTCAGTGTAGAGAATATGGCAAAACCGGTTGCGCGTTTAATTAACAAACAATATACGCGTTTCATTTGGCATCTGTCATAGAAATGTGGGCATACGAACAGTTACAAGACCATTCTGTAGATGATGTCCATACTGGCATACTTTTATAATTCATTTTGTTTCAGCCTAAAGACCTAATTCCTAGAATACTTTAAAATATATAACAGCAGACTATTATATATTTTTATTGCGAGTAAATGTTTTGATTGAAAATACAATATTTATTCGAATTTTTACTGATAATGTACTATTTTTTAAAAACACTCGATTGTTCAAAACACTCGATGTTTATAAATAGGTCACAAAATATGAATATGTATTTTTAATGAAAAAAATGTAAATTTTTTATTTATTTGACTTTAAAATCGCATGTTGTTTTTTATTTTAATTTAACAAAAAGTATTTTTTTAGAAGTATTTTCCATATTTAAAAAAATACGTTATCTTAAAAAAATACTACGTATTTATTACTTACTTAAAAGTCACTTTTAGGGCTTATTTTTTCATATTATGACATCGTGTTAGATGCTTTTTTAAGTTACTTCCGTTCCGGTTTTCGACCATAGCCATAGGTTTTCTTAGTGGCGCCTAACAATTATTATACTAGAAAAGGGATCATCTCCTTACTTTGACCTAATGTAAGCATGGAACGTTTATATTTCTATGAAAAGAGGTTCGAACTTTTCAACATGAAATATGTAGACCATAAAATGGATGTCTTAAGAGCTTTTGCCTAAAATAATGAAAGACATTGTATGAAAAACACTAAAATATGTACAAAGAAAATCTTACCTTCTCAAAAAAATACGCTAGCATCACACTTTCATCAGTTAGTCTAGTTTTCCTTGGATTTTAAAGGGAGTAAGTTCGAAGAGCCTCAGAAGTTGTTTTCAGTAGCAAGGCTCATTTTTATACTTAATGTGTAACTTAAACTCAATTCGACATACAACTATGAAACTTGTCAGCTGTTACATAAATAAACAGAGCCGTGTCAGGTTGCTAGCTTACGGAAATCCTACACTGGTACCTATTATGAAATTTTTTAAATATATAACTTTGTAGTGCTTTTATATCTATAAATATTTAAACACAAAATGCGAAAAAAATTGTATAAACAAACCTCGTGAAAAAAGCATTTTTATTAAACTCACATGGCTTGCGTTACTCGCTCGCTCGTACCTACTCAAGATTTATATTATTCGTTTAGTAAGATTTGCTTTTCTAAACTTGTTGTTTAATATACTATTAAATATCAGTAGGCGAGGGACATTCATTTTACCGTGATGTATCGTAGCTATTTGTTCGCGGATATATAACCCCTGAGAATTTAAGTAGCCCGCCACCACTTTCAATATAGCATTTAATTTAGACACATCATGAAATCGCACGATTTATTAGGAGTATCTATGTTATTATATTTGTAAATAATTGCACTGTATTCTGAGCACTATATATGCATGTAATATTTGTTGCTTGTGTGTTGCTTGTAGCTGGTAGCAATGCTTCGTCCATGGATGGCCTCTGGGATATTCATCCTCGGCGTCTGAGTGAGGCCGGACTCAGCCGCCATGCAGGTACTCATATTTTCGTTTTTTCTTTTGTTTTCACCCTAATTTTCCTTCCTACATCTTGCCTATCTTGTAAGTGTAAGTATGTTATTTTTGTTCTGGGGGAATGGACAACTATTTTTAAATAATATATTTAAAAACTTTCTGTATTAGAAATAGTTAGGGTTATTCTGTATTAGTAAAAGTATAAAGATAACTCAAATGAAAGTAGTAATATCAGCAAGTACTTTTAAAGACGAGGATAATTTGTTTTTGTTTTGTCTGTGATAAAGATAGTTGGCATACAACCGTTGAATTGGCTATAGCCCTGGTAAATCTTTCAATATTCCAATAAACCAAAACAACATCTAGAATTACCAAAATCCTTAACTATTTTATCAATAATGCTATCTAAAGTGAACAGAGCTACCAAAGACAAAAGCCTCCAATAAAACTACTCAAATTTCCCAAATACTTGCCACTAAATTACCTATATGGGTTGTTACTTGGTTAAATATTATTCTAGGCCATATTTATTGACAGTATTGTACAGAATGTTTTAATTATCGATAACTGTACGTCAGTTTTCAATAATTTATATATTTTCAGTTTACCTTGCGTTCAGTATGTCCCGCGTTGGCGCCAAATTTTCGGCGCTCAATGTGGGGCTTGATTCTGTTAAGCATAAAATATTACAAAATTGGGATATCTGTATTGATATCCCTATGAGCATGTCTTAAATAAATCACGGCCTAGTTTATAACCAAATTATATGCTTCATTTTACCTGTAAACGCAAATTTTATGTAGATTCCAGTGCAGTCCTTACAGAAGATACAGACAGTTTCATCATCGGTCAAAGAGTATGGGTTTCTGGTAGCAAACCAGGGCACATAGCCTTCATTGGCGAAACCCAGTTTGCCCCTGGAGACTGGGCTGGCATAGCCTTAGATGAGCCCATTGGTAACTACTTCGATATTCCGTTAATCGTGCAGTAATAAACATTTACTTTTTAGGTAAAAATGACGGTTCCGTTGGAGGTATTCGCTACTTCCAATGTGAACCTAAGAAGGGGGTCTTTTCAAGATTGACACGACTCACCAGAGTGCCCATATTCCAAGAAGGCATGGGATCTGGCGACACATACGTGGCCACTACACCATCTCCAGTCAATAATGGCGTCAGAAGAAGCCCCATTTCACCAACTGGGAGCACAAAGAGTTTACTAAGGTCATCGGTATCGATATGTACGTTACATTGAAGTCTAAAATAGTCTTTAGCACTCAATAGTTTCTTTCAGGTGGATCAAACAGTAGTCTTACATCCTCCGCCTCGCATGTCGTAGATTTTAAATCCGGTGACCGCGTGATAATAAAAAGCAGCCAGGGTTCTAAAGTTGGTACTGTGAGGTATATGGGAACTACTGAATTTGCAAGCGGGGAATGGGTGGGGGTTGAGTTAGACGATCCTAGGGGTAAAAATGACGGCTCAGTTAATGGTACTAGGTATGTAGATAAGGTTCAAGAGGTTGACGATGTTAAGGAATCTTCTTGTAGGTATTTTGAGTGTCGTCCAAATTTCGGACTGTTCGCGCCGGTTGCGAAAGTGAGCAAATCCCCCTCCAAAATTAAACCAAATGCTTGTCAGATCCATGCCGGCTCCGGGTTGCCTCCAAGCGGCTTGAGACGCGCTAATTCCAAGGAGTCCATGTATTCGAACCTGTCTATGTCTAGTGCTACATCTGGCGTGAGAAGGGTAAGACTTGGGGTCACGTCGCTAGCTCCCAAGGTAGGTTGAGTGTTGTTTTCAATTGAAAGACATGCCAATACAAGATATTAGAAAGATCAATTCGTCACCTGTTTATATAATTACCATGAGAACTAGAGACAGAAGGACAGGAGCCCCAGCTTGGTTTAAGCAGTGTTACGTTTTCCTTTGACAAAATGTAAAAAGCATTATTTTGTCACGATTGCAAGGTAAATACTATGTAACTGTATATCAGTATAGTTGTTAAATAGCTGATAATTATACTTCCGTCTCTAGTCTTCATAATACGTAGGTACCTAAGATTAAAGTACTATAGGTTCTTGTAACCGTTATGATTTTTAGCGCATTTATATTATATATTTATTACGACGTTTTGATCAATTTTTGAAATACTTTTTGGCATGGTCTTTCAATGTTATCTTAGAGACACGTTAAAAGATTCAACACCAACCAACCGATCAACCAGGGTTTTTACTAATAAGATAAGTTAGCACTTATTAATATTCTAACTGTTAACAAAATGTTTAATTCTGCATTAAACCAGCGACGTAATCTTAATTATTGATTAGTACCTAAGGGGAGCAAACTAGGAGTGAATTCTTCCACGCCATCTCTGACGTCGGCTCAGAATATGTTGGTGGTGGGGGCCTAGAACTCTTCTTATATCACTACTTTTGTAATTTTTTTATGGTTGATTTTTTTGGATAATACTTTAATTTTACTGGATTCACAGTTACAGTGTATATATTTTATTTCTGTGTAATAAAATTATTCTTTGTTGTAATAAACATATTTAAAACCATATACACAAACATGTAGCATTAACATTATTTAACAAACGAAAATTGAAACTTAAAATTAGTTTTTCAAGTATTCTTAGATGCTGGTATGTACTCGTATGTACTGGTAATAAATGTACTATGTATAAATATGCTTCTAAACCTTTTCTATACTCAGAGCTCCACGTTAGGAAGCATCTGTTTGGCGCCCAACGTAATGTTTAACAAGTGGAGTGATAGATAGTCAGAACTTAATCATGGCCGCTCCATGACTAACATTCGATAGTTTTTATTAATTTATTAACTCGTTTATTTAATATTGATATATGACAATAATTATTATTAGTATCTTTTAATATATTTGGGTATTACTCTTGCCGCCAGTAGTATATTGATACATAACATAACATGATACATGAGCGTAATACATAACTACCTAATTTTTGAATATGTATTTTATTTTGATTTTGTAAGGCACCATTTTAAAAAACGATTTCTATACTGAGCCCCACGTTAGGAAGCCATCTGTTTGGCGCCCAACGTGATGTTTGACAGAACATGATGTACAATATGTACATAAGTGTACATATAAGCACCTAATTTTTGAATGTGTATTTTATTTTAATTTTGTAATGCACGTTTTATTTTTATTTTTGCATGATCTTGTATTTTGTTGGTTTGTGTTTTTTCTTTTCTAATCATTGTTAATATCAATTAACTGATTAATCTCTTACAATTTACTTCACTGAACAAAACGTCACATTTTTAAGCCACTGATTTTTGTTTAGTGAATGTTTGTGTAACAGTTTGGTTTTTATACTAATAAACGATTTTTCGAATTTTGTTTTCGCTAGAAATCACCCGCAAAATCCACGGCCACCCCGATACCCACCAGGGCGGCTCTACAGGTAACCTACTAAATGCCTATGCCAGTATGCCTTAGCGGACGATGCTGTAACCATCCAAACAAAACCATCATTTACAGATATTAGTTTAGGGGGTATAGTAAACTCAAGCATTAACTCGTTTAAATTCCATAAATTTTATTTTCATAAAATAAAGCCACTAAACCCTGATGAGTTATGTTAAATTTTTATTATTGTTATTCTAGCTTATTTATATTTTTAACTTTTATTGATTATTGTTTTTATAAATATTAATAAACCTTACTTATCTTGTTCACTATTTTTCTCCTCCCCTCCCATCCCTGATGTTTGAACATGTGTTAGATAATGGTCATTTTGCAAGTCTAAGCCTTTGAACTGTGTTACTTGTATTCATGTTTTAATTATTGTATATTTATTCAATGGGTCTATATTCCGTTCTGATTTTAACACGACAAGAAAAATATAATAAAATTCTTAGGAAAATTAGCTAGATATAGATATATCTTCTATTACTTTTTAGTGTTTGACTGTTCGGTATAATTCATTACTTTCCAATTTTGTCTAGTATCTACACTATCTATTATTTAAAACTTTTAATATTAGATTGTATTAGTTTGTATTTTTTGCCCTTTGCCCAAAATTTGGTTACTAAAAAAATGCAGTGCCACTTTCATGTTGACCCATATAACGTCTCCCAAAGTCCAAATACACTGAAAATATATCTTATACCAGTACTGGACCTTGGTGGAAATAACCGAATAGGCATTGAGCAAGGTAACTTACCACTGCTTCTAAATGTAATTAATCTAAGATTCACACTATGGTGACCGGGCCTCTTGACAAATAGACACAATTTCGTAACTATTAAAATACAATACCTACCAATTTTGTTCGATCGTAAATACAACGTCTACCAGGCAAGGGCCATGCATTGGGAGTAGTGGCAAATGGGAGACAACCGTCACCTTGGTGAAGGACAAATATAATGTCAATGTTAGAGATGATGTGATCCACGGTTACCTGGATTACGGGGTAAGTCGATGGCCAGCACCAAGGCCACATTCAAAATGTAATGTGGAAGTTCCATAATCGGACGAATCCCGAACTCGTACCCTCGTACAAAACGTTGAATAGAGACCTGAGAATTAGTATTGTTGTCGTGAACTCTTGTCGTATCTCTTTGATACTTTGAAAAATAGCTTTTGGCTTAAGAAATATTAAAGGTAGACGTAGGTAGCATCATTTCTTTATGACTTATGACTGTATGTATATACTGGCTATTCCATTTAAATTTATCATGCTGAACAAAAAACAGCGAATGACATTTCCTCGAAAAAATTTTCATACAAAAGTTTTAGTTTGAAGGGAGACATTCGATGTAGCTGATACTTTTGACCTTGGATAAATTATTCAAGGTCGGATTTATTTTTTTAAATGGAACACCCCATTTTCACATCGGCAATCGATTGATTATATATGTCGTCAAAAACATAAAACTTTTTTTTTTGAATACTTGCGACTCATTTAGCTTCTAAAATTGAAATTTTCAAATTTCTTGAATTTTTCCCTCGTGAATGGGAATTTCCGATAAAATACGCAAGAGGCGAATGTTGCATAGAATCTACGCGAATTGTTTATACGAATTGCTATGTTTTTAAATGTTTATGATTTTAATTTAATTTAATAAATCGGAAAATTATGCAAAAAATCGTGTTTATTCTATGCGAAATTCTAAGAACTTTTCGTCTTTTGCGATGGTGAGTAGTTAGGGGACGGCTCAAGGAGCAAAAGTGACATAGCGCCGATGTGCGCTTTTACTGATGGTGGCCACCCCTTCTCGGGGGTGGAAATGTTTTCACTCAAAATAATTTTATTGTGAGTAAAACAATTTGTAAGTAAAAAATTTCCTATAAAGTTTTTTCGAGAGATCGATATTTTTCGAGTTATTCGCAATTAAAAAATTTTCGATTTAACACGAAAATTGATATTTCGTGTTAAAAATATATGTTTTTGGAGATAACTCGAAAATTTCGCATTAAAAAAAGTTGTCAAAGTTAGCAAAAAGATGTAATAACCAAAAATGAAGCTTGTAACAGAGTTTTTTTATGAATGCTCTAGGTAAAAAAAACTTTTTTTGCAATATCTTGGTTTGAAGTATTCAACATTAAATAACGGAAAACCGGTGCATTTTTTGGGAGACACTTATTCGGGAAACAGCGAGTTACGATGCAAAAACGGCGGCCACTCAAACTTTTGAGAAAAGAATGAGCGATAAAACCCCAGTCCCACCAGAATTGATATTTACCGTTATCCCTTTAAAAATTACTTAATTTTTATATTGCTTATATATAAAAAAATATGATAAAATATGATGAAAATGAAAAACGTATTTTTCAAATTTCGTTAAAAAAAATGCCTTAATTTCAAAATAACTCTAAAACTAAGGAAAACGTAAATTGATATAGTACAAAATGTAGGTTTTTTTCTCAACGAAAATTTTGGGATTTTTTTCATTCCTGTAGGATAAAAATTAAAGGAAATATAGGTTTACATTATAGTGCACCAGCCACCAATCCCGAGCCCTACAACCCTTTTGAAAACAAAATTGTCCCATTGATTGGGGGTGGCTAAATACTGAAGGAATATATGCAATCGAAACTTCAAGTATGACTTTTATTACTAAGGTAATAAAAGCTATGTTTTTTTAGTATTATTATTATTTTTAAAATTTTTGGCAAGTTCCCTATTGCCCTCCGATTGACCAAGCGGAAGAAGTTGATAGTGATAGTAGCTCTGATGATAGTTTTTGTTTCAAAATAAATGTAATTTTTATATTATAATATTTTCGTTTATTATTTTAATTAATTTAGGCTTAAGGGGTGGTTTTTAAGGGTTAAATATATGGAAAACATCGTAAATCAGTTTCGAGAACATGAAAGAAGTTTTATTCTACATAATTAAATAAGATGTGAATCCATAAATTGCTTAAACCTGCATTTTTTCTATTTTTTTCACGCAGGGGTAGTTTTCATCTCTTAAAAACAAAAAGGGCAAGTCGAGTATATGTCACTTTTGAAGTTAAGGATAAGATGAGCTTAATTCCAAATTTTTATGAAAATCGATGGAGGTTCAAAGAATTCGGATGGAGAAAGATTCGGTTTATTTTTACCTTCACGACTGGACTAATTGATCTTATTGTATAGAACTGTTGCATTGTGTAGACTAGATTTTTCAATAAAAATAATTCGTCTCGTTAATATTAAGATTAACTTTTCGTTTTAAAAATCTTAAAGCGATCTCACAGCGTATGTAATTTTTGTACATCTCTTAAATATTTGTAATTTTTCAGCAGAGCTAAATAAATTCCTGTCAAGGTAGTTTCTTGTTTCTTATTGGATATTTAATTCAACAACACGTCCAGTTTAAAAAAGAGCTCGCACTATCTTCAGAAACAAGTTACTATTTAGGTCGAGTCCGATGTAACAATCCATAAAACATATATATCGGGTTATATCGGCGTTTCCCTTTATTTATAGGGAAGTAAATTTTTCAGTAGCCCCCGTGTATTGTTTGAGCCGAAGGTAGGGCACAATATTAAAAATTCATCAGTACGGATACGACTGACAAGGGTGTTTTGTTATTTTTTCGGTTTGCGGCCTAATTTGACGGCCCCTGTTACTGCACCGTTTGTTATTGATTCGCGGCGTTGCTTTTATCAGATCGGCCCATAAAATATGGAATCTTAGAAATAAACCAAAAATTATGTTGCTTTAATAATACCTGATACAAAAATGGTCAAACACTAACCAGCAATCAACAAATTATTTATTACGAAAGTTGAAAAAAACACTTACAGCAGCAATGCTTTTCAATGCAATAATATTTTAGTACAATAGTTCTAGCAAAATCAATGCTTTATGCGGTAATTATTAAGCAAGTCATTATACAATACTATTTTTTATAGGGAATCCCTAAATATCTAAAAATATATCTGACGTAAAATATCTGACAAATCTCTCAGTGACTAAAATTGGCAAAAGTATTTTTATTTTACATTACAACTTACATTTACCCGCCTTAATTGAAAGTGATTTTCATTATAACTCCAGTGAATAGAGAATATTACCTGGAAAAAATAGAAGGATTTAGCGTTATAAGCTTACCTTATGTTTTTTGGGTCGCCTATTATGAATTTTTCACTTCCCAACAAAATTTCCTACCAGAAATACCGCAATTTTTGAAAAAATTGCGCCAAAAAACGAGTATTTTACAATTCTCTGAACCTCCATCGATTTTCATGAAAATTTGGAATTAAGCTCATCTTAAAAAAATAGAAAAAATGCAAAAAAGAAAAATACGAATTCTAACGTTGCCAAACTTTTGGATTACGTGAGTAATACTAAAATAAAGTAATTTGTAAAGGGATACCGGTCAATATCCATTCTGGTGGGAATGGCGGGGGTTTTAACGCTCATTTTTGTCTAAAAAATGTGAGCGGTCCACCGTTTTTGCATCGTATCTCGCTTAGTTATGACGCAATATTAAAGTAACAATGCTCATTTTAAAGGTCTTTCCAAGTACTACAAAAAATGTTCTAAATGTTTTTCTCGAAAAATACAGTTTTCCGTTATTTAACGTTGAATACTTCGAACAAAGTTGTTGCAAAAAAAAGTTTCCTTCAACGTGCCATAACTCCCTTTATTTTGGACCTAACGCATTCATAAACAAAACAACTCTTTGGTTTCTTACAAGCTTAATTTTTGGCCGTTACAACTTTTTTGAGAGAACGCGAACGAATACGTCCCTTTCCTGCGGAGAGCGCCACTCTGCGACAGCGCAGATGTTTCAGGTTTACCCTTGTACGCTCTTGCCTCTAACAATGATGCATAATTTGGAATCCTCACTGTATTCCTTACATTAATCAATTGGATCTGTTTGAATCAAATTTGCAATTATATTCTATTCACACTTAACAGACAAAAGTAATTATGTGTATTATGATAAACATTCGACATAATTGGAATGAGATCCCCCACAGCATCAAAAGATAATATTCTTATTTAAAATTTAAATATTATAAACTTCTCTATGGTAAAATTCAATGCATTGAATTACTGTCTTTATTTAGCATAAAAGTTTAGCATAACTATGCAATTAGATCGACTGAACTATTTCACTCAAGTCAATATCGCAACAAATATCGGGCTTTACTCTCCTGTAATCGAAATTGTGTATTCTGTGAATTCACTACCATTTAACATTGAACTAAAGTTTTTCTGTTTTTAATTTATTAAAAAAAGTTCTTTGCGCATGCTTACAATCTTTGTTATGTTAACTTTAATATTTATGCATTTGTTATCTTTACTTACTTTACCATATTATTTTATTTTCTATTAATTGTATCAATTAGGTTATACGTGTAGATACAAAATATGTTAAATAAATATAAAATAAATTTCAATGATAGACAATACAGAGAACATAATATCTGTGTATATGTTACCACCAACTTACCAACATAAATTATTATTACTGTTATTTTAATTTAAAATATTTACTTGTTATATAAGTTTGTTATAAATTGAATAAGAATTTGTCAAATATAATAACTTTTCACTTTTTTCCAGTAAAAGTGGCACATAAAATCTGAAATAAAAGTTTTCCAATTTTGGAATCAGGGATTATAAAATGAATAATCTCTGATTATACTTTTCAACTTTTAAGGGTATTTATATATAAATAAAAATATTATAGTTTTTGTAATCTTGACACAAATAATAATATTTGATACTGAGTATAACACTTCTGTATCTTTGAGTATAATACTTCTGTATCTTTGAAGTTGACGGTGGAATTCGATTTAAGATCTGAGTGCCTACATTTCAGTATTTCCAGTACCACAGTATTTCCCTCATTTCTTTTCCTTTACTGTATAATTCTTTTCCATATCAGGATGGCTTCTTCAATTCATATGATTTGTCAGTTTATTTATTATACGAAATATAACATTAATATATTATTAATATATGAAAAAAACGGCCCCAATATGTTTGCATCATTCTGCGCTTCCGGCCGGGCTTTCACACGATGCACTTGCAATATATCTCCGGTCATTCAACTAAAATAAAGATGATATTTTACGTAACCTATAGTTGCACTTAATTTTATTACACAGTGATTTTTACTGAATAAAACGCACGCTGGTTAATCGATGTTTGCCTTAACACATTTGCCGTGATTATATTTTCACACGAATTTTACGTTTCCAGTACTGAAAACATGCTTGCTCCATTCTAGATTTTTTCGCTTCTTAATGCTGGTTTCAGACAAATATCTTTTCAAAATCACATTTTATAATATGGTTTTCCATTTTATAGCAGTTTCACCACGAATTATTAAATTTATAAGCACTATTGAGTGTTGAATGTGATTTATCATTACCATACAGGGCTACGGCAATAATACCCATACAAAATATCTCCTACCATTAGGTCAAACTTCAACCGCTAGAGGGTACACTGGTGCTGATGCAAGTTATGCGCACGTTCTCTATAGACCAGGCATCAGGTTTTTTTGTTATAAAAATTCCTAATAAAGCTTCTTTTTATCTTTAGAAAGATTTATTGAAAATGCCGCCTCCAAGGAATATTTACCTTTCTTTTGAGCTCCATGCAGAGCTATAATATTTTTTTCTGCTGCGGTTTCCAGGAAGTCGGGGAGAGAATCTTTGGCGAGAAATTGTCCAACTATTGTCTGTAGATTTGAATTCTTACCAGTAAATTGATAAATTTCATTTTCGCGTAAGGAGCTGTCAATTTACTTCGCTTTCAATTTCCGTTTAACGTCACGGAGCCACCCCGGTGCCTAGCCTTTCAATTGCCACGACGCTTACTGCGCGTCCCGGGCATGGCATTATCCTTGTACTATTTAATTTAAAATAAAATCCTTAGAATTGAATTTATTAATTATTTAGTCATGACACACCTTTCTTTTAATTCAATTACATTTTAAACTGAATTCTAGAAAACCCATTCTAAATTCATGCGATGTTAAAAGTGTCTATTTTGACAATTATATATTTACCGTTCTAGAACGGTAAGGGAATTAGTTACCATTTTGTTAGCCTTTTCCACCATTAAGCGTATCTTATACTGCCAATATTAGTTTTCGATCGTTTCGATCTTCAAAATTATTACACCAATCGAAACAAATGTATTTAAATGTCGATTTATCCATGTCGGCTAAAGAATTATATTTCTGAAAAATTTTTCAAAGCAGTATTTTTTCTCTTACATATTTATTTTACGTCGTTCTATTTCCGAGACGGAGGTCAATCGTCGACGCTAGGGGAATAGCTTGGGGGTAAGCCCTTATACCATCAGCTATGCATACCATCCGAAGGATGGTATATCTCCTACACAACCACCGCATGAGAATGCATTGCTTTTGAAAGAGGTAAAGAACTAGCGCATCGTGATGATTCCAAGCCGCTTTCTATATATCCGCACTCTCATATTTGACTTGCAAAATGACCGCTACTCATTTGTTTACTTTAATAATACCTACTGTATAATGTGCATTATTTACACATTTCCTTGTTAAACATATAAAGACAGTTAATGAGAGCTTGAGCTGTAAATGGTGGTTTTACGTGTTTGTGTTATGTACTCCTATTTTATTTAAATCTATCTTAGGACGTACTAAGAGAAAAACAGCAGCACATAGAGCAGCTTCTAAAGGAAAGAGATCTAGAACGAGCTGAAATCACGAGAGCTGCTAGTCAAGCTGATGAAGCCGAGCAAAAATTAGCCACCTTACGACAAGAGTATGAAAAGGTTTGTATTGGCACCACTGAATCATGATAATATGTAGACACATATTCATCGCCCCCTTTTCACCAAATTTAATATTAAACTAACAAGTGTTTACCTACTTATTAGGTACTAAACCTTAAGCTACTTTCATAAATTTATACTAATTCAGAGTTGATTCTAAAAGTCCTTACATGTCCAACATATTATCTCTTTCTTCAACTGCTGGAGCACTTGCTGAATGCTTTCTGGATTTCATGGTACAATGACAGTAGCAAATTTATTTCAGAGGGTTCCACTCTTGCAATGATTGTAAAATGTTTGCTAAAGTAAATTTATAGAACTTTTTAGGCTAAAACGAAAGTAACACAATATCGTTAACTTTTCAAAAATAGGGTACTTTATATAACATTTGCCATTAATTGCATGACAGTTTATTTTTTGCTGAATGTTTTCGACCAAGTTTGCGATTTCATAATAACATTCTGTACCAGAGAAAAAAAATATCGTGACTTTTGACGGAACCCGCTGAAAATGAAAGATCTTGACGTATACCTATAATAAGCAATTAAAAAAGTTACATTGAGCGAGATACGCGTCATGGTTTTTTATTGCAAAATAGTTTTGAAAACGTCACTTTTTTCATATAGCCATTATTATGTTTAACAAAATGCGCTGCGTCCCATTGAAAAATTTTATAATGGCGACCTAGTGCACTGTTAAGTTAAAATTTCGACAACCTGTCACAGCGTGCCGATCTTGATGAAATTTTTTTCAATCGGTAGGTAAATAAATAACTATCTTTCAGCTTGCCAATTTTGAGAATTTTTCATAATCAAATTAAATTTTTATTACCCGTAACTAAGGATCGTAAATTTTTCAATTTTCAACTTAGAAATGTGCACAAAACTGCATTCGATTGATGCGCCGATTTTTATATGAATTAAAAAAATACTGTAGGACTATATAGAAGCCGAGATACGAGACATTCGCTTTTTAACGCGTAGCAGCCGCTCTACTTAACCTATAAATTCGAAACATGGCTGGTAAAAGTGGAAAGTTTAAGCTATACACTGAATTTTTTCATAGCGCGTCGAGCAATTTTTCGTGAAGAAATCGTTGTTTAATGTAGGGCTTAAACGTGGTCGTTCAGCTGCTTTACACTCTTTACAGTCACTTTACACTCATTCAAGCTTATAACCTAAAATTTTGCATTTTAACATGTAAATACGAAGTTTACGATTATTTTTCGTGTTTTTTCGATGGATAACGTTGTTCTGTTGAATACATGGTGTCGCCCAATTGTAAATGAATACACAAATGTTTGCAATTTACTATTATTTACTCAAAAGAGACATTAAAATTATATACGGTTACTTGTATATCCTCTACAGTGTCGCTCATTACAGAATACATTATATAATCTTCTTACCCCTATATATTTTCAATATACTCACTGATTTTCAATATATTTGGTATGGATCCTCAAATTTTAACGTAATCAGAAAAAAAAATTCCTATATTTTATAGTATTTAATTTTTCGCATTTTTTTTTACTTTGGCACTAATATCGCTGCGAAAAAATTTTTGCGATTTTTTTAAATCCTTAATTAAAATTTTGTTCGAAACTTTTTTCTCTAAAATCATTACTTTATCTATTATTGAGAGAAAAGTGACGTTTTCAAAACGTATTTTGCAATAAAAAACCTTGACACGTATCTCGCTCATTGTAACTTTTTTAATGGCTTACCATATACGTCAAGATATTTCAATGCAAGTGCTATTTCAGCGAGTTCCGTCCAAACTCCAAATAGAACCCTCTTGACACCCCTACTATGTGTTGCATTATTCCAAATACTTTCGTTTAAACTGGCTGAAACGACACAATGTTTTCAGTATCGATCTGAGTGTGAGGTACAGCTACAGGAGCATATGAAGCTACTAAATACACTAAAAGAAGACAGGACAGAACTACAAGCACAACTAGAGGATGAAAGGCGGAAGAATGAAGATCTTCTCTTCCGATTGGAGGAATCGTCCATTACAAAAGATGATATCGAGGTAAGTGAACAAAAAATAGTAATTTCCATGCACCTTCATTCGCCCTTTTTTTCAGAACAAAATGACAGAACAAATTGTAAGTCTTATTGATGTGTGTATACGAATATTTTTTTTATATAACTGATTTTGTTTTACTGGCATTAACATTGTTGTCCTTTTCTACCCTTTTACAATTTTCTAACTAAATATCTTCATCAGGTAACAAATGAAGGCAACATTAACAAAATCACAGAACTAGAAGGTCAGCTGTCCAAAGAACGTGATAAAGTAGACAGTTTAGAAGCAGATTCTAACAAATTGTTCGAAGCAGAGGAGAACTTGTTTAAGGCTAAAGATGAAATTGAATCTCTTCGAAGTCAGCTACAAGAAGCAAGGAATAAAGAAGTTTCTTTAGAAGGTGACAGTGCGTCTACTGCAGGTATGTACGTATTTTTTGTATGTTTGGTGCCCTAATTCTGTGTATAATAGTCCTTATAGCTACTTTACAAAAGGAATCAGACCAGTGTAAAAAAGATCTCGAAGAAAGGAACGAACTGATTAGTGTATTGAAACAAGAAGTATCGAAAATTACCTCTGAAATGAAAAAGCACCTAAAGGAGTGTACAACTAGAATATCACAATTTGAATCTCAATGTACCAAGAAAGATACGGAAGTAGAACAATTAAAAACCGAATTGGAACAAGTAACTAGATTGGCACAGGACAAAATACACGCCCTTGAGCAAGTTACATCAGAGAAATTGAATTCTGAGACTGCCTTGGAGAAAGATATAGAAAGGTTAAAAATGGATGTGAGTGCAAGAACTTTAGACCTAGAAACGATGGTTGATAAACTTCAGGAGAAGGAAAATGACGTCTCCAAATTGCAGACAGAATTGGATACAACAATTAAAGAATTAGAAACGCGGAACAGAGACTTGGAAGAATATAGAAGTAATCTGAATACTATAGAAACCACTTTGCGGTTAGAAGTAGAAACAATCACGCAGCAACTTAAAGACAAAACTGCTGAAAACGAAGAGATCAGGAAAGATTTCACCAATCGAATTCTAGAACGCGACAAGAAAATTGAAGAAAACAACAATGCGATAACTGTTGACTTAGAAGAAAGAAAACAGCTGAAAAACGAATTAGAAACGTTGAGGAACACTCTCAATGCCACCACAACTGAACTAGAAGCTACTAAAAGTGACCTAGAGGAAAAGGAGAAAGGATTTAAACAATTATCAACAGATTTACAACAAAAAACTATGGAGATTACCGAGCGCACAGAAGACTCCAAGAAACTAAAGAATGACCATGAAATTAAATGCACTGAGTTGGATAAATTAAAATTGGAGTTTGATGCTGCGCAGAAGGAACTGCAACAAGCAGAGGAAGCTCTTAAAGGGAAAGAGGGCCAAATACAAATCTTGCAAACCGAATTACAGACGACCAAAGTTGATTTGGAGTCAGTTTCCAATAACCTGGTTCAGTACCAGTCTAATTTGAGTGACGTGGAGGCAAACTTAAAGGAGGAGCGTGACGTAATTAAGGAATCTTTGAAGACGAAAATTGTGGAATTGGAGGAAGCGAAGAAGGAATTTTCAGAGAGGGTTACACAGAAAGACAAACAGGTTGAGGAACTTACAGTAGTTTTGTCAAAGAAAACCGAGGAAGTCGATAACTTGCGAAAGGATTTTGATAATTTCAAGGAGAGTCAAGAAACAGCTGGGAAAGACGCTCTTCAGGAGCATAATAAGGACATTTCAGAAAGAGAAGAAAAACTGGCTGCGTTAGCTATGGAAATGCAAACGAAGAATGAGGAAATCAACAAAATTTCCTCAAAAATCACCGAGTTAGAAGAACTGGTTAAAGCAAAAGAAGCGGCCATAGAGAGCTTAGGAAAAGATCTTGAGATTGTGAACAGTCAACAGAAATCTGAGTTTGAGGCCGTTTCAAAGCTATCCGAAGAAGTTAAACTATTACAAAAAGTTAAAGAAGAGTTAATAGAGAGAAACAGCACCTTGGAAAGACTACGAGTAGATTTAGAAACCGCCAATAAACTAAAAGAAAACGACATAACAGTTTTAAACAATGAATTACAAGAGAGCGCTGAAAATATTAAGCAAAAAGAAGAATCAATAAAAGCACTTGAGACAGAATTGGCTGCAGCAACAGCTACTGTGGAGAAAACTACAAAAGATCTAATGCAATATCAAAGTAACCTAAGTGATGTGGAATCTAACTTGAAGAAAGAGAGAGATGAAGTTCAAGCATCATTAGAAACCAAAACTAATGAACTAGAGCTGGTGAAAAAGGACCTATCTGAGAAAATATGTCAGGGTGAAGCTCAGCTTGTAGAAGCTACACAAACAGTTGCCAGTAAAGTTGAAGAGCTTGAAAAACTTAACAGTGAATTTATAGCACTTAAAGCAGAGAATGAAAAAGAGGTTAACGTTATCAACGAGAAACATAAAAAGGCATTTGAGGATATTGAAATTAAAGTTTCTGACTTCCTAACGGAAATAGAAAACAAGAATAATGAAATAGTCAAATTGTCTGAAGCTATAGTTAAATTTGAAGGTAGTATTACTGAGAAAAACAATGAAGTAAATAAGCTAATCGGGGAATTGGAAGAAGCTAAGAAGCGGCATGAATCTGGCGACCAAAGTGTTTCCAAGCTGACTCAGCAAATCAAGGAACTAGAGAAAAGTAACGAAGACTTTAAGAAACAACTTGCCAAGGCCTGTCAAAAGCTGGAAAGTGTGTCTGGTGAGAAGGTGGAGCTGGAAGGTGAGTTAAAATCGGTATCCACGTCCACAGCTGACATACTCACAAAAATAGAAGAACTAAACCAACAGTTGAAGGAAAAGGACACACTCGTGGAGAAAGGGAAGTCTGAGCTGCAAAAGATTGCAAACACTGTGACGGAATTGCAACAGAGCAAGAACGATCTTAAGATGGCAATGGACGCGCAGAAATTAGAGTATGAAGAAAAGCTTAAGAGTGCTGTGGAGTCAGATATTGCACTGAAAAACATCATAGCAACGTCTAATAATGACGCAGAGAAAGTTAAAGAGTTACAGAAGAATTGTGAGAACGTTAAATCAAGCCTTGTAGAAAAGGAAAGGCAAGTTAGCGTCCAAAATAATGAAATAATGAAACTTAAAGATGAACTTAGTAAGGTAAGGTTTGTTAAGGGCAATTTATTCGACACTAATACTTGTTTTGATTAGGCTATATCCAACCCGAATAGTGTGAATGGTTCCGGGGACAATTCCGATCCGAATTCGGTAAGTACGTTTTACTGCACGTTTACAAAAATGCAGCACTTGCTAGGTCAGCTTGGTTTATGCAGTTTATATACTAATTACTACCTGGAATGATTTTTATAGTTAGTGCAGATAGCCTTTTTTTTAATTTTGAAGAAAAATTTGTTTTTTGGATATCTTTGGCTATCAGCTTATCAGCTGTTCCCTCCTCTTACAAAATTTCTTAAATTTAGCCAGATGAGAAAGTAAAAAAATGCCTGTGATATGGTCTGGATGTGTGAACTAAAATAACTGGATTGAAAATATGGTATTAATAGCAAAAATCATAATATAAGCTGGATGATTTTGACAGACGACAGTGTGAATATGACCAATCAGAATCTGACCAATCAGATTGTTAGCTGTCATCATCATCTACTTTATGTGATATTTTGAAGATGTGAACCAGACAATTTCAATATTATTTATTTTTCTACCTTCAAGTATGAGGCTGCAAGTACTGGTATCAGGTATATACCTGAACCAGTACTTGCATTTGGAATAATTACCTAGAATTTTGTAAATTTGATTAATGATCCCCTATAGAACTGTATATATTAGTTACCTATAACACGTAGATTTATACTGTTCACCCTCCCCGCTATGCTTCCCTGCATGTTCTTTTATGCACCAGGCAAGAAATAACTCCAAAACTAATTACAAGCAGCTGCTAGAGGAGAAACTATTCGCCGAGAGCCAAGTGGAATTCCTGAATACCATCATAGTGGACATGCAGAAGAAGAACGAAGAGCAGAAACTGAGGATAGAAATATTGGAGATGGGATATAGCTCTTCTGCTGCCGATGAGCTTGCCGCGTAAGTATATTTTGCAATCATAATTTTGTATTCGGAACAAGATGCAATGAATGGTGTTTCATGCATATCAGATCATTAGTGTTATACATTTGCTGTATTAAAAAAGTAGTTTATATTAAAGGGATGAGAAGAATATTTGTATTTTTAGCATGGGGAGCTATTGCAGTACCGGCAAATGGGCCAATTCGGGATGATTTACGCATATCTGCATATTACTTTTTTTTAGCGCAGGTACATGTCCGAAATTTTGGATTATAGTCCATTGAAATGTTAGCTATAGGATGAATATATTTTTGAATTTGTATCCAATACTTAACAAAAAAAAATATATAAAAAATAATGTTGTCCCAACTCACTCCTCATAGTGGGGTCATTTGGGACAAGCCATAAATAAGCGTTTTTTACGTTTTACGAATTCGACCTCCTATGGGGTTACTAGGGGGGCATAAAATTATTTAAAAGAGCAACAAAAAATATTTGATTACTTATTCTGTAAGAAATCGCATTTTTTTAAATAAATTCAACTGTTATATTAACAAATTCTTTATTCGGATTAATAAACCTATTAATAAAAACTGTTTTGAGTTTAATTTTTCTAAAAAAAACAAAAAAAAATTAAAAATGATACTCTTTGGCCTAAAAAAACTTTAAAATTATTCTTTTGGTTTAAAGAAACTTGTCCCGTTTCATCCCTCAAAGTGTTCCCCAAGTTTAAAAAAATTGTAAAGAAATGTGTGGGCATAACCTTAAAAACAATTACTCTGGTTTCAAGTATTATTTTGCTCATTCACAAACTGCAAAACTTCATTGTTTTCAATCTGCTGTACACGAGTCCATTGAAAACATAACCGCAAACAACATATAAAATCATAATTACAGATATCTTTTCTTAAGGACACATGCTTCATAACCGATATAACTATCTGCGTTGTGCGCAATTTTGTGGGAAATTCAAATTCACCCCCGTGTCCCGATTCACCCGTGTGTCCTGATTCACCCCCGTGTCCCGATTCACCCCCGTGTCCTGAATCACTCATTTTACGGTATGTGATGAGGGAGGTCATTAATGACAGTAAAAAGGGGTAGGCTCCCAGACAGATCCTGTGGAATTAAATCATAATCTTTTTGAATGAGTAGATATCCCAAACATTTTGCATTTTATAAGAAATGTATTATGTCATTATATTTCTCATGATGTCGCCTAATATATAACTTGCCTTTGCCTCCAAATTTGGAGAGTTTGGGAACGGTGGTCACCAATTTTTATATGACCTTCATGAGTTTTAGATTTTAATCTGAAGCTGTTTTGTATTATATTGCCAATATAAAGAGGTCCCCAGGAAATTGTGAGACAATCTCCAAGGTAATTTTTATAATTCTTATGTGGCAATGGAAGCATGTAGCATCAGAGAAAGAAACTGCAACAAATTTCAGAAATAGTAGGGGTTAAAAAAAAGGTGAATTTGGACGCGACCTTTTGAAATAGGGCTTGAATGAAAGATCGTAACGTATAAAGTAAGATATTAAAAAAGTTATAATGAGCGACATATGCGTCTTGTTTTTATTGCAAAATAATGTTAAAGAAGGTACATTTTCACTTTTCTCAATAATGGAAAAAGTAATGATTAGAGAAAAAGTTTCGAACCAAATATGTTCAGCGGATGATTTTATTTAAGATTTGAGCTTTTGTTGTAAATTTAATTTACTTTAAAAAAACATAGAAGAACTTTTTCCATAGGACGCCTGCTTTAGGAGACATTGAACCGAAATAGGTGCGAAAATTTCGCTATTTTTTAGACATTGCACAGCTTCACATGTCGTTCGAAGCTGCAAATTTGGTCTGTTTTGCTGGCATAGATCCTAACAATATAATAAAAAATTAGAACTACACATGATCTTTTGCAAGGTTGACACGTTTTTATGTATAAATTGAATTGACTGGTCTATTGTCGATATACACATTTTAGGCTTGGTTTCAAATCCGACTTCAAACAACCCACACCAAGAATGTATTGTGATATATGTGAGGAATTCGATCTTCACGAAACTGAGGACTGTCCCACTCAAGCCGAAGATGAGCCTCTGCCTGTGAATAGTCAATTAGGGAATCATCCAAAAGAGAAACCTCCACAGAGGCCTTATTGTGAAGCTTGTGGGGGTAATTATAATTATTTTCCTTATCTTCCATCCAAATAATCCGCAAATGGGCTCTAGACAGCAGCCAATTAAACCTTGACTGTGTAAATAATTATGATGTTAGATCTTCCGAATATATTTTACTGTTACAATAGATCACACTTTTTTTATTATTGAATGTGCTTAGTTTTCTAAACTATTCGTCTTATTTTTCAGTGTTTGGTCATGCCACAGAAGACTGCACCGACGATCAGGAATTTTAAGTAAACATTGTATATAATTAGTTTCTATTTATTTCCACTGACCAGAATCCTAGTTACTGGTTAATTTGAAAGGTAAAATAATTTTGTTAATTAGTTATGTCTATGCAGATGAAATAAAACATTTATTTTATTATATAATCATTTTATTTACCACAATGTATCTAATTATCACAAGCAGGATGCAACTAATTATTTAAATACACTAACAGAACTCTATAAATAGCAGACATGATTTTTCACTTCCTAGTAAAAATTGAGAAAAATAGTATGTCTGGAATTATTACGGCATATCTGCTTCATTTTAATATGAGAGATTGACAATCAAATATGGTTTTAAAATAATTATAAGACTTAAATTAATTTAATACTTATTACATTGATTTGTGAACACTATGAAAATACATTGTATGCATAAGTATTTCTTCCTATAAAATACTGCTTCTTTAAAAGTACCTATTGTTTAAATAATAATATTTTCTGTCTAATCTAAGCCTTCCTTCTTCTCTTTGATTGCTTCCTAAGACAAACATTATCACACGACTTTAATAAATCAATTCATACAAAATCCGTAATTACTAATTTTTCTTAAAATACACTGCTGGCCAATAGGTTGGAATAAGTCACAATTTTAATGTAATTTTGGATGCATACAAATATGGAATATCAAAATAAGAATAAGTATCATATTTTTATCGTGCTCAAAAAAGGAATATACGGGATGTAAACTAAAATCAAAAATTCATTCTTACCGAGAATTTAGGACTCAAGAAGAACAGATTTTGATAACAAATGTTCGTAGGAATAGGAATCAAAGTTCGAGAAAAATTAATGATACACTTCAGACAAGAGTTTTACCAACCAAGAGTTTTAGTCTCAAATTGCACGATAAGAAGAATGATTAATCGCACCAACTTAAGGTAAGTTGTCTACAAGAGTGAATCGTGTGTTCATCCTACTTATGACATGAAAGTGTAGGGACTGTGTGAAAGTGTAGGTGACAGGAAAAAATTAAAAGTGTAGGGACTTATACCGAAAAAAAATTTTTTTTTTAATTTTGATTTGAAATTCAATTTACGTATTAAAAGAATCAAGGATTATTTTTCTAGAGCCAGACGTCGAGCAAAATGCATCAGACAGCTCAATTAGTGTGAGTTCGTAATCGCTTGCATTGGAGAAAAGAGTGGAAAAACTGTCTTTCCACTGATGAGAGCATTTTACCTGATTTGATGCTAGATTCCCAAATCTAGATGTAAAACTAAACAAATACTTTGAGGCATTTTTTATGGCGGCTCTGAACTCAAACGCGTTCACTTGAAATTTCAAATTATGTTATATTACACATATTTTTCTCACCTCAATAAATATGTACTTATAAAGGGGTTAGAACCCGATTCCACCGATAATATATTTGGTACGCATGTTCCTATTATTAACCATGCAAAATTAGCCCAATATAGAACATGGTAATATTGGACCTGAGAACATAGAAAGAAACTAAGAGGTATCTAACTAGAGAGTAACACTTGAGGTAGCCGCCATGTGAGGTTGTGATATGGCATGGTTCTCATGACCTAACCTTAAAATGCATCCACTCATGTAATAATTATTGTTCAAACACTCGAAATAGGGGCTGCTTCGACGGTCATGGACTTGATACTGATTTTCAATATATCTAATCAAATTAACAGAATGAATTAATTTATAATCAAATATGAAAAAAAATGTAACCAGCACGGGTCAAAATATATACTAAGCAGTGTACAATTGGCTTATTAAAAATCGTAATGTCATGTATATACTAGGTAGTTATAGGACTGGCAGCGATATCTCACCTTAAATCGTTCTTCAAATAATGACAGCTCTGCAATTAAATCTGTAATGGCATGCATTAATGCTTCCTGAGGTGAGTAGTCAGAAGTAGTTTGGATTCTTAGTACAAACTTATGTTCTAAGGGATGGGGCAACTTGTAACCGGCAAACAATACATTTGGGTCCTTTAGTAACTGACTAAAAAATAATATAATATATGATCCATTAAATCAGAAATATTGAACTAATAGAAGTCATACTTCCTAATCATGTTTCCCAAAGTATGATCTTCTTTATTAATCGTGAAAATAGCCGCATTAGGCACTTTTGTGTCCTGTTCTCGAATTATCCTAAAAAGAGAGGTTATAAGCCATATTTCCAAGATAAGCAATTAATTACTTACTTCTTTTCTCCATCATACAACAAAAATGATTCGAAGGTCGGCGGGGCATTCATGTTGAAAGTTTATTTAGAAATTAAAACGATACCAAAACAAATTTAATATCAAATAATATAACCCCAAATTCGCTATCAGTAGCTGTGTCAGTAGTGTCTCTGCTCAACATACAAGACCAGGAAACAGCGGAAGAGCTCAAATGGCTCATACAAAACAGAGCAGCCGCATAGAACAACAGATACAGAACCAGTCGACGAGAGAAAAGTAGTGATGTTTTGTTGGTTAAGTAGAGAACTAAATCAATCTCCGTTCATCAGTGCCACCTGCTGAATGCATTCATAAGCAAAGTCTTATCAGATTTCTGAATAGATGGCGCATAGTTTAAAATAATCTAAATTAGTTATTTAGCCATAAAAATAAACGTAGGTATAATAATTTTGTACAAAATTTAGTGCATATTTTATGATACGGCATCATATCTACATAGCCGTAGCGTTCTGAACCTCGATTTTCGACGACGATTAAAATCAATTTCGTGATCGGCGTATCCGCCTCCTTTCAGGCCTTTCCACTTTTCCTCTTTTTGCCAGAGATTGCCAGTCTGCGCGAGTTTGTTCTACCGCTGGGTTGTTTCGCAAGTCTCGCTAAAAAATGGCGGAAGCCACAGGTGCGTCAAGTGGTAATCCAAATGCCGAAGTCGTAAGGGGCCAAGTTTTCGAAGTGGGTCCACGCTACACAAATCTGGCTTACATCGGAGAAGGGGCCTACGGAATGGTCGTGTAAGTATTGTCTCATATTTGTCAAGTAACCCTGTTTACAAACTTACACGCCCTAAAACAATGGAATATTGGGACTAGCCAAAGAAACACCGCATTAGTTTTTGGTATTGTTTTGATTCCATGCGTGTTTTTAAGCGTAGTGGATGTGTATTGAACTTTTTTTGCCTTAAAAATTGAGGTTATGTTATTGCTACTTTCTATTGCTGTGAAATAATGCAAAATCGGTCGGTGATTTTTACCCAATACATTCCTGCTTGAAATTTGCGGTGTGAATTTAAAGCCATGTAAATAATTGACCGTGACAGTCCGTCAGTAACAATTTGTATGTTTTTACTAAAAACTTTTTAGATTATAGAGATATAGGTACCTAGGCACCTAATACGTGTACCTAAGTATGTGTCTACCACATCTAATGTAGTTAAGTCCTTAGGTACAAATAAATAATTATTTTTATTTTTAGCTTAACGCATATCAATATTGTTTCCAGCGTATTTAAAATTGCCGCTATAGTTATAATATAGCTTTGATTTAGGTATACTTCTGGTTAACACGGTTTTTTAATTTATTATTTTAGGTACATATTTTATATACCTATATAGAGATTATATGTCTAGATAGGTAAATAATGCATTAATAACGATTAATAATGACGTTAGAAACCTGATCACGTCGTATAATAACGACAACAAAAATGTAACTGCATAACAACAACCTCGATTAATAAATTAATTAATATACCTTACCTACCTAGAATAAGTGGGTAAGATGGTAGCTATACTGTTATTTGAAACTTTCTTTTAATTATTAGTCCATAAGTTCTATACTTAGTAATGTTTATATTAATATCTTATTTCCATATTCATTAATAGGTACTGTATTATAAGTATTTATGTTTGAATAATATGACATATTTCAATGTTATCAGTTATCAATGGACAGTCTGTTGATTGTGGTAGGTCGTAGGGTAGGTAGTATGTTGAAGGAAATTCAAAAATCGACCTACGAAAATATCTAGATATTCAGTTTCAAGTTTCTTATTTAATGTCAATGATTGTAGGTCTACCGATAATACGCATATGAAATATGAATTAGGTAGGTACCACAAAACATGTGAAATCCTACGTGGAGTAAAGGTATTTAGGTATCTATCTTTATCTTGTTATCAAAGCGTACGAGAAATCATGTTGGTATTATCAAACATTTTAAAGTAGGTATAGGTAGATCAATAACAAGTCTGTAAATACATCGGTAAATACCTACTTCTACCTACATTGGTACGTTTGTTAATTTTTTATGGACCAAAGTTGATTAAGTAAATATATACTTATTTGATCTTGTCCCTTATACCATACCTACCTATAACTTTTTTATTTTTGTCCGTTTTTGATAATTTTTTTCGGCATGTAGAAAGAACATTACTCCAGTTTAATAAACCGCATTCAGTTTCTTGAATAAACCTGAGAATAAAACTATGTATGTTTCTATGTCTAATTTCAAAACACCATGCGGTGAAATTCAGCATATTAGTTTATTTCCTGCATATTATTTTTTGAAACACTTGGATAGTTTGTCTGGTTCGAAAGTTACGAATTATTGAATAAAATGTTACACTTTCCATAATGTTTCAATTTAAAATTGAACACAAAAATTAAAACATAGAAGGCCCTACGTTTTGGACCACTACCAATTTTTCGATTGTTCGTACCAGTTTCGTGAAAACGTTGTTCTATTCGTTGGATAATAGAGCGGCTCATATTAAATCTTCTTGCGATATAATGGTAATTTCGTGCTTCTTGTAACAAAGCTAAGATTTTGGTTCACTCTTCACTATTTAAAGCCACTTGATAAACCACTTTTTTGTCGACACCGACCAATAATAAATGTCAAACAATAAACAAAGAAAACTACGACAAATTCATAATTCAATCTAATACTAAAATAGTATATTATGCAACGACCATTTAATAATGGCTATTAAGACGAAAGCATTAGAATTATTATGAGTCATAATGAATGCGAGTGTCTTAATAGCCATTAAATGTGAGTTGCATACACTATTTTTTTCTACGACATACGACGACATTTCTTGTTCCAAACATTTTTCTATCCGTCTCCTCGATTACGCGTAATCTAAAAAAAAAACTGTTTTTACAATATTTGAAGGGCTGCGCGCGCCCCCTGGTGGACAACAATTACCGGAAAAAGTTACCAGGGGGTAGGGGGGAACATAATGAACAACTTGGAAAAAAGTTTTTCAAAAAAGTCACTTCCGTTTGGACCCCTTTTTTTCGTAGATCCGCTCCACTATAGTGCCACATATACATTTTAATAATAGTATAGGTACCAGCCAAAATGTAACAATAAATACGAAATAATAACTTATTTGTTAAACCTTGATTTTCTGTGTTCTATTTATAATAATTTCCATAATATTTCCTAAATTGTAATTTATAATTAGGTAATAAAGTTCAGGAATAAAGTGTTAATTTTTGTATGTCTTATTATGACTGTATAAGTTTTTTTTGAAGCTGTCCTCGTTTCTTTAAAAAAAAAATCCATTTTTATTTTTTTAAATCGGTTCATCAGGGCCGGAGCACCCGTTTAACCCTTTTCCACCCTCTCCCCTCCCATCCCTTCCCTAATTATTGAGCAATCTCAAAAAAAATTCGGCCTGGGCTTCCGATAACCATTACCACGCATTACCATTACAAGAGAAAAAAAATCAGCCTCCCAGTCCCACCCCCTTTCCCGCAACACCCCCATTACTCAATCCCATTTTCTTGTCCCTCCTAAAAAACAAAAACCTTAAAACCGCTATATCTCCGGTTCTAATGGACCGATTTTGACGGGTTTAAAACCAGATTACGCGTATTGAGGAGACCTATTTTTCTTGTTCAAAACATTTTTCTGTCCTCGATTACGCGTAATCTTAAAAAAACCTGTTTTTACAATATTTGAAAGGCCGCGCGCGCCCCCTGGTGGACAACAATTACCGGAAAAAGTTACCAGGGGGTAGGGGGGAACATTATTAACAAGTTGGAAACATTTTTTTTTCAAAAAAGTCACTTCCGTTTGCAAACTTAGATCCGCTCCACTACTACTGGCAGTTTTTTTACAATATTTGAGGCAGACATTGTTGATGTTGATGTTTAATAAATTGTTGGTTTCGTAGAATTCAAAAGAATTCAAAATTTTATTGGCAACGTTGACTTTATTATGAATCGATTCGTAAATGTAGTTTTCTGCCACTGATGTGGATTTCCATCCACCGTGGCGTTTCAATGAAGTTATATCACCAGTAGTATCAATCAAAATTGTAGCAGAACTGCGGCGAAAGCAATGTCCTGTATTATACAACTTAGGATATGGAAGATTTAAATAAGTAAGTATAGTTTGTAATATCGAAATATGAGACATAAAAACCCGAGAAAAAGACCTCATTATATCGATCCCTTCACACCTGCTACCGCATTTTTAACAGCGTTGTCAAGTATAACCGATTTACAGGAATTTAAGGAAAAACAAATGTTTTTATATACATCGCGCATCACATTATGACATTATCATGTAGTATAACAAAATATTGATCACCCTATATACCTTTCGTCATATCATAAAACAATTCGATGGTGAATCTGATGCAGAATAACAATGTTTCCCATTCAAATATTACGGATCTATTTTACACGTTCCTCGGCCGTGTCACATCGGCATTCATTTGGATTATAAATTGCCTAATATAATCCAACGTTTTGTGGTAGAGTGGGGTCAACAATGATTCTTGAAATAGAAGTAATACAGTTATTCTTACTTTAGTGTATTATTTTGATGGGTTTTGTGATAAAATTGATTAGTTATTAGTATTCTATCAAAACATAACAACTTGTTGAATGAAAGCGCCTTTATAGTGACGATTTTAGCTTGCTGTAAGAAAAGTTATACTGCCCCGATCTCCCATTGTGGCAATTGTGGGTATCCTTTGAAAATTTGTATGTCTCATGTTTCTGTTACAAACACTACCTATAGCAATTTATTTTCATAAATTTCCAAATTTGTTTATTCCTACCTTTTGTACGCTGCATCTTCCGTGTATATGTAATTGATAAAAAAGGATGGAGTTATAGAAGGAGAATATTAATATAATTCTTGCATATTTCATAATACTTCCCTGTAACTGAAATTTTGGGTTGTTTTTGTTTTACTGTGCTTAATTATTGTGACTAAAAAAAGACTTGTTTCAAAATCATTTATTTACCTACATCTCTTAATTTTAACTTGCAGCTCATTACTTCTATAAGTTCCCATAATCCCAAAGATGAATATGCATACCACTTAAAAAACAAAAAATACAGTTTTTCATGTACTTACATTGAAAAGTAAGATTCTCTCACCTTGGACAATAAATAGTACTGAACATCTGGGGCTTCTCCAATAAATTGCTTTATTTCATTTGTAAAAAACGTTTTAGCTTTTTTCGAAAAGGTCGAAAAAAAAGCTGTCGATTGGTAAAAGAAATATTTTTCCCATCCCCTTCCCTCATGCCGGAAACATCGTTTGAAAAAACAAGCAAATATTTTTTTTGCGCACTAGACGTTTGTTTACAACAAAAAAAAATGCTAATTCCATCGTATAGCTATGAAGAAATGAAGAAAAAGCCGTTTGATATATTTAAGAACGGCCAATAGTCAGAGAAGTTATGGGCATTTATAAAATTTTCGCGTTTCCCCTTCCCCCCTCTCCTAATTATCCCACCTGCGGCCTCATAATTCCTTCATAATAGCTCTTCCGCAAAAGAAATTGAGCCTTCAACTTCACTCCCCCTCGATGAAAAAGCAATTTGATTTTTCTTATTTTCGCAACTACGATTCGCGATATCTCGCGAACTAATTATCCGATTTTTCTGTTTTAAATCAGCGTATGTGTTTTGTCTTCATTTTTACTTCTTCATTTTTCTTAATTTTTTATATCATCTTTTATTTTGTAAAGTCAAAAGCCGGCGAGATATATGCAGTAAAAACGATTTTCTCATTCTTTTAATTGATCGCCCCTTCCCCCCCTGACTCGTATCTGACCCGTCTGCTCAAACCATGACAAAATGATGGGACACGACTTGATAGACTGGGCAAAAAATTTTTTTGAATTTGACGTGTGTTTTCAAAACCCAGATCCACTCCACAATAATACTGCACGTTCATTTGCAGCTTCTCGCAATAAAAATAGCTGCTGTTCAATTACTGCGGATGATCCTCAGTCTTCAGTTACGTTTCAGGGCGATCCATTTCTATTGTGATCGAGGGCCGTTGGAGAATACCAAGTTCGAAATAATATCTAAGGCTGTGATACACGGAAGCTAATTGAAAACTCTCCTTTTGTAGAGAGGAAGTACATAATCGACTTTGCACGGGAAATGCACCATTTCTAGGGAGAACGTTCCAAAGCAGTTGTTGAAATATACCCCCAAAGCATGAAAAAATTATTTTGCCAGACTTTATTTGCGAGCTTATTTGACTAGCTAACTCGAGGGCTCTTCGTCCTAAGAAAATGCCGCAAGAGAGAGAACGTTGTAGACCATATTTTCGTATTTTATCTTTGAGCGTTAAAAAGTTACAGAAATGTTAACTTTATCTTTATGTGCATGTAATTTCCGAGATTTGAGGAAAAACTTAAAAAGCGTAAAAGAAAGGAAAACAAAAGCCTGTGAAAATATTTTGGGAGCTGTCCATTATTCAGGGCCAACGACGGCGACAAGAAGGTTGACTGAAGCAACAATATTAAAAGATTACTGTACCTACTGATTTACGAGAACACAAAAAAAATAAAATAAAGTTATTATTTAAGAGGAAGATTAATTTTAATATGTCGTGATATAAAAAAACGACTGATAGATAACGACTGATAGAAACATAGATTTTTACTATATTTACCATGTGATAATGTATTTTAAAAGATATAGTAAATAGTTTCATAAAGCAGGAGGTATGATTGCGTTACTAGATGGAATCACGGAATTCCAGCGGAGTTACTAGCCAGCGGAATCACGGAGTTTCTCGCTTTGTAAATATTTTTTCTGACTCGTTTTCTGCCTCAGAATTTATCCGTTCCATTTGTGTTATTTAATCGTGAAGAACATTATTTTTTCTTCAATTGTTTTCGACCGTTATATATAGTCCAGTCAAATTATCGCAAAAAAAGGGAAATCTACGTTAAATTATATCATTTGGTATCGGTATATCATAGTATTATTTGTTAAATTTTGGGTGTATTATGACCGTAACACCAGATTTGAAAGGTTTGCCGAGTGTCGGTGGCGCCACTATCGCCAAAAACGCGTTTAATTTTATATCTCGAGAACGGTGCATTTTATACAAAAAACTATATTGACCCTTTCTCTTGTAGACTAAAACACTTAACCCTTTTATTCGAAACTTTTTTTCCCAGCAGCAATATTTTCCGAGTTATTTCGTTCGACATGCACAAACTTACCTATTGTCATCTTTTTTTCGCCTTTATCTCCCTAACCGTTCACTTGTATTGAATATCACCTGTAATCAAACTTATAGATCATTTAATTACTTACATCTTTTGTTTGAAACTTTTTTCTCTACTAACAAAATAACCTATTTGAATAACTATAATCGGGGAATTTCTGCGAGTTTCATAGTATATCCATAAGCAGGGCGGGTTGGCCAGGCTGGGTCTCAGATCGAGTTATTTAATCGATGTATATTTTCATGCGGGTAAGTTGACCAATAAATAATTATCGAATTCTTCAATATTTTTTTCTCAGAACTGAATGGCGTCATATTGAATTGAGGGTTATAGTGGCGCTATCGATCTTCGGGGAACCCCTCAAAATCTAGAAACAAATAATACTTACTAGCCCCCAAATTGTAGAATTTAATGCAGATTGCAGATTCACCTATTGACTGGACTAATAAAAAACAGTAAAATTAGGAATTACCGAATCTCAGTGAGGCACATGAATCTTTCGCTTTGGAATTTTTTTTCAACTCGTTTTCTGACAGAATTTGCGGTTCGACTTGGCTGATTTAACCGTGAATAGTATGATTTAAATATAAATATAAAATCTCGAAGTCACTGATTTTCAGGGAGACAATAGAGTTACAGTTTTTCGATTTGGAATTTTTTTTACACTCGTTTTCTGCCTGAGAATTTGCCGTTCGACTTCGACTCAAGGCAAACGAGTCTTTATATAAGATCAGAAATTGTATCTGATTCCTCACATTGATGAAACCATTACTGCAGCCAAGAAAATGTCAGGCACGGATACAGGGGGGCGATCGACCCCCTTTTGTTCAGCCGTCCGAAAGTAATTTTTATCCGAAGTCATTAAACATTATTATTATTAGTCATTAAACATTAATAGTTTACTTACTTTATCTTGTCACCGCATATTCAGCATACGCTTTAATCACAATGACCTTGCATTCCGAACAAAAAATTCGTCTGCGGCTGCAGGCTGAAAAAAAAGCCCTGCAAGACACACTGATAAGTGTTCGTCTTTACAGGTAAAAAAATGAGGTTAAATGATCAAAACTACTTATAAAACTTACTTAATTGATGTCAAACGGTTTCGGAAAATGGCCTAGCAATATGTTCACTATAAATTAACGTAACTCGGGGTCTAAAGAACACAAAAAGGCAGAAATAGAAAATGAGTTCGTGTTAAAAAAAATCGCTTACCTCAATTTTCAAATTGTTTAATCCGACATAGATGACTATGTGTTGATCACCAAACCATAACACATGACAGTGATTTCCTTACAAATCCCAAATCCCTGAAAGCAACCGCGCACTTTTAATAAGGTAACACTTTCATAAATTTGAAAATATAACGTAGCGTCACCTGACGACGCTCGACAGGAAAATAAAGAGCAAAATGGCCTCGCCATTCGATAGCCTCGGATAGCCAGGACGATAGCCTCGAAAACAATAAAACAATAGAAACTAAATAATATGGACATACAATTTACTAATTCAGAAAATGCACCTATAATATCCTCTGAATACCCAAGTTGTCAATTAACAAAAGCGAACCTAACATGTACCACAGTTTTGAATCTTTTATCTTTTATTTGCTATTTACCTACGTTTATGTACAAGTTAGAATATGGTGTCTTAGTTTGGTGTTCTTACTATGTAACTCAAATTAGTCCGATAGAGCGTGTACAAAGATTTTTTTTGGATTGTGGTTTTGATCGGTGATTTTATCTTTATAGGTTTATCTGGTTTATTTTCTATAAATATCAAATTCCAAATGATTTTCCTGATTTATAATGCTATATTTATGTAAAGATAATATTGCTATTTAGGCACTGATTACATTTTGTGCTTATAAATATTTATGTGTGTGTGTACGTTGTGTACCTGCTGATATATCCAATACATATTCAAGAAGTGTATAATTGAGTAATAAATTATACATTTATTTTAGGGCACTTTCTATATAGCCCTTCAGTATGCTCATAAATTACATTTTATAGGCGGAACCTGTCCTTTGAAGAGGCAATGTTATATATTCTTGCTGTATACCAACGCTTCTATTTTTTATCAGTTGACTTTGGATATTAAAAAAATTCAGAATGTCAATAAATTTCCTAGACAGCTACAAATATATATCACGCTTCAATACAATATTGTACACGGTCGGCGTGTTAAAAACGTACTTCTAGACTTATTCATTTTTATTGTTATACAGGGTGTTTCTAAATTGATGCTTAGGATTTTAAGAGGTACATTATCAGCAAAAATTCATAATCTTTTTCCCAAAACCCCTCCCCCTCCAAGTTACAGCCCTATAAAGTTGGGCGAAACAGTCAAGTTGGCTGTTTGAAAATATCCCCATGACGCCAAGTATTGAGTAACAGTCTACGAGGAGAAGGCAACTGTTGTTGGTGGCCTCGACCATACTAAATTGCGGTTGCATGAAGTTGTGTTGCATGAAGTTCATCAGACGTTTACTAGAGCGATCGGTAGCGCAGCTAGTAGAGCATACGCCTAGCATTCCAGATGTGTCATGTTCGAATCTCCCAGCATCTGTTGTCTTTTCTCCTTTTTTAAATTTAACTTCATACTTTAAGATACGTATACAATGCATAAGGTCTGCCCAGGAGGACCAGTTGGTTTCTAACGAGGGCAGCCCACCTACACCTACTTCCACTTTTAAAAAAAACTCGTAGTTTCTTTCACCAAGCTTCCACGTACTTCCACGAAACTTCCACATACTTCCACCAAATGTACACATACTTTCACTCAACTTTCTTTTGAAATACCCTCGGCAATACCTAATATTAATATGTTTTTATTATTATTAGGTAGTTATTATTATTATTATTATTATTATTATTAATAGGCTAGTCCATAAGTGGCCTTATTTAGTCTTAGTTTTCGCGCTCGACTTATAACGTTAATTTCAATAACGAATAAACTTAAGTAGGTACTTAATAACTTAATAAACTTACAACTTACCCAAGACAAAAAACATTTGAAAACCAGCCTCGTTTCCTAGGGCACTCGTTTATTAGTTTTTAGAACATAATTTGTAATAATTGGGAATTAATTAGTAAAATATGCAATAAAATCCCATGTTTACATTTTTCCCGATATTTAAAATAGGCTTTATTAAAAAAATTGGTTACACGAAGGAAGTGTGCCTATATATTAGCTTTGCAATGATACCAAAATATTATCGATTTGATAAAAAAATACTCAAAATTCTATGCTATATCCCGAACGTCTTCAGCACTCGAAAACCCTAAATAATAAAATACAGCGGCCAATTAATTTCGAAAAACTATTACACGGCAACCTTAGGAAAAAAGAGCTTTTGCTTCTTTTTGGTTTTGATTCGCTAAGTTTGTTCGTTTTTAATATGTGTTGTTACGAGCCGATTGTGAAAACAGGGCAAGTGAAAGACTTTACATTATTTATTTTGGTGATAGGGATAATCTAGGCGATAGGTAATAGACATGAAATTAAATAAAATGCTTTATTTACATGTTTTAAAAAGTTGTATTATTATAAATACAAAACAAGGAAATAAAAATACTAGCCCTAATATACTTTAAAAAAACAAGTCTCCCTTTCCATTTACGTGATTTTATACTATAATTATTTATGAAATTTTAGATATTAGATTATACGTGGCGACCGTCTGAGTGCCTTGGTTCTTAATGTTAGCGTTATTTATTCGTAGGGAAGGAAGCTCGGTGTTAAACAAAAACATTACTTCCTCACTCGAGGTATCAGCATTGTTCGCTAATGCCGTGTTACGATCGATTGCGAAATGTTCACATTCAGAATTCGCCGAGGATATAGGTAAGGAACTTCCATCTTCAGAATAGCTATTAATTTTTCTCTGCAGATCACTTATGGTTTCTTCTTGCAACACCAAATTTATAATATCGGTCTTATCATCCGGTCGGATATGGAATTGAAAATCGGTAATGTGTGATGTCATAAAATTCATGTCGAGACGACGAGGACTTAATTTTCCGTAGTTTTGAATGGTATAAATACCCAAGTACACACTCATCATATTGCCTTTGCTTCCGATTCTATCGAAGTAGTTTTTTTACCAGAGCCTTTAAAATAGAGATTTCAACCACAGATGTAATGATGAAGTCTGAATTTGTCAAGGTCGAGGTCGCAATTTATTTTTTGATTGAACATTTTACTCTTAAAATGTTCTTTTTTGAATTTCTTTTGGAAATATTCAACACAATGATTTTTTTTTGACAACAAATATTTTGTCCTTGATAAAAACGCGTACAAATGACCCCTTAACATAAAAGTTACCTTCTTTGACTTTGTCTGTATAGTTTTTCTTCCACGACACTTCCATCATACTTCCATCAAACTTCCAGTGGGTTGTACACCTACTTCCATTGGCGGTTTACCCCTCGGTTTCCCAAGAATATTTTTAGATTATTACGTTACAGGAATTGTGTCACAATGTTGCTCGACTAAGCCTAAATCCCCAGTAAATATGTGTCACTTCGATCGCAGTTACAGTGCATGCGGGCCTCGAGACTAAAAAGTTGCTTTGGATCCGTAGAGTCTTGTCCAGTATTGTCTTTCTTCTTGTTTTCTCTAGGGAGTTTTCGAAGAATTAAAAACATGTAAATATATTTTTTTTTCTTTATGAATAAAATAAATAAGTTTATAGTTAAAATCAATACAGATTGTTAAAATGACAAACTATATTGTACCTACTATGCCAAACTATATTGTATTATTGCGACGCTCTAGTCTAGTCTATGTTTTCGCTATTCTGTAGAAAACAAGTATTTCTTATCGTCGTTGGCTATTCTTTTAATCCGGATGCCCTATAATTGTTGAAATTTTTTTACTTATATAACTTGAACTAGTTGAGATAATGAAATGCTGGTTTCGTCGGAACTGTAATGAGTGCAAATCGTCATAAGCAGCTAGCTCATTAACAAGTAGTATAACTAACATAGGCCCTATTAGAGCCCTGTGGTATCACAGGTACGATGCAAATTTTTCTAGGAAAATTGACAATAGCCTGTATCCCACCTCTGCGCTTTTTAACATTTCTGTTTGGCTTCAGCTGCTTACCGATCCAGCTGCAGCGTAATATTTTACATCGGTCCCGTAAGAACAAGACTAAGGATCAATATCTCATATATATATTTCGATACACCTCGAACGTAGTTCTCTATGTTCCCCAAGAGAAGCGGATAATCCATTTGTATTGCCAATGATGAGCTACATCTTGCTTTTAGTAAATTGGTACATACGCCTGGGTTTCAGGCGCTTACCTACTTGTGGCGTTTAGAGCATTTAGAGGTCACTGGAAAATTTTATTATTTGTTGATGGTGTGAAACTGATGGCTCTCGTGGGATTTAATATCACATGTCGCACGTTTATAATGTGCGACATGTGCGTTTTAGGTAGAATATTGATAGAGGAAACGCCAAAAAGATGATCGTATCGTTTGTTATGTAGATGATACGTAATTTAGTAAATTTACAGAGACACCCTAACATCCCTAATATATATACACGATAGCATTATTTAAAAAAAAAAAATATGTGAGGTAATTGGTAACATGCAACAGCTGTCGTTACATTACCACGACAGTAAGTAGTCGAAAACAATCATAAAAAATATCCGGTTAAATCTAAGCCCTTATGGTGTTACCCCCGATAATTTATTCATATATTAGAGGAAAAGTTATTAATAGTGGACAGGGAATGGTCCAAAGTGAGACAGCATTTTTACACCCTTTTATTAGCTTCACCTGTGTGTTTGTATGTATCTTGTAACGGAATCTTCGAACGAGATTTTCACCCACTTCAAAACGTCAAATTGAACTGATATACTTATCTTTGCACACTTATCAAGGATTGATGACAATACAATAATTTGACAATTTTGGTCCCAATGTCCTCACCAGGATCAGCAAAAACCAGGATATATTTTTTCTCACATTGGCGCATTCGCATGCATGAAATCTCGGACCGCACAGCACAAAAATTAATTCTTTTTCGTAGCAGAAAGTAAAACTAATCAACATATTTTCTAGTGACAAAGAATAGCAAACAAAACTGCGAGCCAATTAGAAGCGTCGAGGGGCGGGGCATGCTTGCCGCTCAATTTTAAATATTTTAATGATGGACTCGGCGTGTTTTTAAGAAAAAACTGGATATGAATTTACCAAAAATTAAATTGTTTACGTATTTAATAAACACTAAAAATCAAAATTACACGCTGAATTACAGAACAAATATTTTTCTGCATTAAAAAATAAGTTGTTATCAAGAATGCCTGTGCAATTCGAGCTTTTGTTTTGAAAATAAAATAGCTCCAATATTTACAAAATAAGAAAATTGTGAAGTTATTTCGGGAGTGGAATATTAATAAGCACAATATTAATAAGTATGACAATAAATGTATTTCAGGAAATAATATAATAGGTATACATTATACTGTTTTTTTGGGATAATTAATTAGCACGCTAATTCCAAGCGGCCTCCGTCGATTTCCTTGGAATTGCTACGGTGTGGTCTACCTTATTCAGTTGTTTGAAAATCTGTAAAAAGAACAAATTTTGTCATATATTGTCTCTTGGGATGAATGAAAGATGATCTAGAAAAGTAAGAACATTTTATAAACATTGGGTTTTCGTGAACTTACTGAAAACCAATTTTTCAGCGATAAGTGAATAACAAATAATACATGTATTGGTTTTTCTGGGAGGCGTAGAAATAGCATGCTGAATCTCCTTGGAACTGCTAAAAATTAAAATTAGAAAATCATGGTAAATATATATCCACTCTGGACTCGGATTGAAAAACATATCCATTATTTCTACAAAAACTGAAGTAATGATACTCATTATTGCAGTAATGTGAAGTAATGATGCAAATTACCTCACGGGTTTTCATTACTTAACAGTTTTGAAGCCAATGAGGACACTTACATATTATTACCGTTGCTAAGCGGTTTTCCTCGCCGAGTACATTTTATTTGTATTGTCGAAATCAAATATACACCTAAAATAATTTAAAGATTCGTATTTTTCAATCTTCGTGACTAAAGTATCGTACTTTATTCGTGAATAATGACTATTACTACACCCGTATGATTAAAACACTCACTCACCTCATATTTCAAAATTCACAATCGTGTAGTAATAGCCGTCATTATTCACTCATTAAGCGATATATATAATAATAATTAATATGAAAATGATATAAAAATATGCCAAGACGGCTGTATTTTTTATTTGGATTCTACGTCTGCTTCTCAATTTTCCTTTTTGACAAATTGTCTGTTGTTCCCATTGTTCCATAATATAATTTTGAAATTTCGTAAATATCTGTCATTTTTTCAAATTCTCTTTTGTTCAAAGTCTTACTAAAATTGATCATATCTGATATACAAATCTACAAATTGACCTATTATTTGGAAGATACTATAATCACATTTCATACATGATTACCTCTCGTGTTTTATTAAAACTCAGTATATTTCAATCGTACTCTAATGAAGCTTGCCAAACCTCATGCACCTGCATCGACTGATGAAGGATCGGGTTATTCTTTTAACCGTCCTTGCGTTTTTTGCATGAAATATCTACTTCACATGCGGCGGTTCAAGCTAAAAGATAGTCTATCAGAGTATAATGGTAAATTACGATTACACAGAAGTAGTAATACTCAGGCTTATAAACCTTCAAGCTAAATTTATTTGGTTAATATTAAGCAAAATATTTGCAAGACGAATATATCATACTATATTTAAACAACCTACAAATCAAGAAAACGTTCATCAACTATATCTTGCCGCTTATCTTATAGATTTGTTTCAAAAAACATTTTACCAGGAATTCTCGATTATTCTTTTTATTGTATAGGTATGTACCTACCTATATAATATGACTTCTTTCACGAATGATTCAATATGTGACACATATTCAGCATATCAACATTTAATTTCTGATTTTAAGAGTGATCGTGGACTTTCCAAATATCCTAAATAAATATTGTTTTAATTTAAAAAAAATGTGTTAGATTATTATCCCGTAGGTAAACGTACGAGTACAAAAGAATTAGTTACACCTATAATTTTCTATTTATAAGTTGTGAGACAGTCAGACGACTGACTCTAGACCACATTGGACCATGTCTAGTGAATGAAATGTATTCCAATGTTTCGAAAAGGAAACGAGTTACGGAAAAGCTTTCGTGAATTTACTATTGGTAAGAAATATTGGCGAAAAGCTCTCTGAATTAAGTAACAGTTAAAGTTTTCTAATGCGTAGACGTTTTATTAATATAGAACTGTTCTTGGAAAATCTAATAACGTACAACAAAGAAATTATTGATTAGGTTTTACATTAAGAAATTAACAAAGCTCGAATTATATGCCCAATTTGAAGGATATTCCTTTTGGGTTATTTTTAACCCATGCCATCAACGTTAATTGTGAAGGTCTTCACATTTTAGTTAAAGTTAAATAATTGAGAAGACAGAATAGATAGAAAGAATAGATTGAGATTTAAGAAGTTAAATACTTGGAATCACGAAATATCAAAATCCTTAGTTTATAAGCGACACATTATTTATTAGGCACTTTATATTTACGAGTCTAATTTGAATACCTTTAATCTATAAAATACATGATATGTAACTTTTTCTTATTTATTAACTTATTTTGTATTCAATTCGTTTATACAAGTGCTTACCTTTTTATACCTACTTGAAGAGCTGTCCAATATTTTTAATACTACTAAATTATCTGAAGCAACGTTCTACAGGTGTGTTAAAATGTACAAAAATAATTAATGTAAAATGTATTGATCTACTAACTAAAGTCTAGTACAAACATTTTCGAAACCTTGAAGCACTCGAAAAGCGATTATTCTTACGCACTCAAATTTTATTTATAGGGCAATCAATATAGAGGAATAATGTGAATGTAGATCTATTACCGTGCCCGTCTGTGTCATATGTTCATATAGGGTGTCCCAGAATATCGTTAACAAGCGATATAACCGTTATTCAAGATGGGTATTAGGAACAAATAGTGGAATTAAATCATCCCTCTAGCTCTATATCGGGTCTATTCTCATTAGCAATGTTAAAAATAAACGGACCAGAAAATCCGTTAAAAAAATTAACGGAAACGCTATTCTCGTCGTTCCAAGTTAAATTGTATTAATGTTAAAATTAACCAAAACCCGTTTATTTTAAAAGGGTGGTTAGATGGATCGTTTAATAATGTAACAGGCCGTTTGTTGACATTTGAAATGAAAGTGTGGTTATGTGCAGTTGTAAAATAAAACTTTGCTGTGTGAACAAGAACAAGAGTGGTTAAGTAGGTACCCATTATTGTGTTTCTTAATAATAATAATATTAATAGTTATGTTGTAGTTATTTCAAATTTACAAAAAAACTACATGACATGTAACTATATAGAATATCCATTCCGAAGGAATAATGTTCGACAATGCCAACGACATCTTAGGGGCACATCAAATCCATTCGAAGTGCCTAATTGGAATTTTAGGCAACAATTCCATTTAAGAAATTTACAGTGAGACAATTTATTGAAGAAATAAGTCTGTTTATGGATGAAGGAGCTAATGTAACAAAATTCCCAGTGCTTTTACAGGTAAGTCCTTTTCATCTAGACAATAGTAATTTATTTAATGCACTTTATCTCAGGTATTGGCAGCGTTCAACTTTTTGGAAAGGGTTTATACTAGCTGGGGGTTGGACAATCATTTAATCTTAGTACGAGTCAACAATAAGTAAGCAGGGCGATATCAGAAGCAATACAACAGGCAATACAACATATTTCAAATCATTGGATCAAGTTTCTAATGACTGCAGAAATATATAATCAAAGGGAAGTAAGTATATATAATATTTTTAACCCATGCCATCAACGTTAATTGTGAAGGTCTTCACATTTTAGTTAAAGTTAAATAATTGAGAAGACAGAATAGATAGAAAGAATAGATTGAGATTTAAGAAGTTAAATACTTGGAGTCACGAAATATCAAAATCCTTAGTTTATAAGCGACACATTATTTATTAGGCACTTTATATTTATTGGCAGCGTTCAACTTTTTGGAAAGGGTTTATACTAGCTGGGGGTTGGACAATCATTTAATCTTAGTACGAGTCAACAATAAGTAAGCAGGGCGATATCAGAAGCAATACAACAGGCAATACAACATATTTCAAATCATTGGATCAAGTTTCTAATGACTGCAGAAATATATAATCAAAGGGAAGTAAGTATATATAATATATACCTATATCATGTTTATCTGTATGCTGGCATGTTCGTAAATTATTTTACGAAATATATTATATAGGTATTAGTATGTCATATTTTTTTTAGTTACAAAACTACAACATATTTAACAGGGTTAAGAACCCTTAAACATTCCACATTAAATTTCCTGGCTTATGTATGAGTATTTTCCTGTAGTTTCACAGATTTTCCTGAACAGTGAATTTACTTTTGCTTGGCTCCTAAGTCTCCTGACTTAAACTCCTTGGATTTTTCTCTGTGGGCTCATTTCAAGCAACTGTCATTTCTCTAGTTAGGTACGTTTTTAAATATTTAATTATTGAATTAAATATGTAGTTCGGGGTCTAAAACATTAGTCTTATATTTTTTTGTATTTTTAATCGGTGCCTGGACATTTTTCACACTTATTATAATTCAACTCTTTAAAGTTTACTTAAATACCTTAACTGGTTTGAGAAATTATAGAAATAATTCTTTTTTAAAAGTGATTATTTTTGGATTTGATTTTTAAATATTTGTGTACTTTATCATTGCATTTTATATATAAAATATAATTTGACAAAACATGTACTTTATTCCTTAAATACCACCTATCACCATTAATTATCATTATTATCCCAAGTAAGTATTTTATTCTACAAAACAAAATCACATTATTTATAAAAGAAATTAACACCAAATATATTGTACATAAGATGTAAGGAGTTACTAATAGTTAATAGCATAGATTAATGGTTAATAGTCAGAAAAAAATAGTAAATATTCTAAGTACAGGGCGCGCCACCACAAACTCACCCCTCTTTAACTTTGTTATCTACCTATGAACGGATTTGAAAGGCAAAAAACGTTCACTCAAAACAATCCGAACTTTTCATTCATTATCACAGATAACTTGTAGAATTAACTACATCGAATTTCCATTGCACCGAATTTCAATAGTCTATTGCTATATTCTCTAACATGAATAAACAGATCCCTTATTTATGAGGAATTTTAACAGATCCGTTAAAGTGTCCTTTCTGAATACCACTTTCTATATTTTAACATAACGGGGTGTTAAAAATTAAATTATAAACGGCTGATTAATTTTAACAGATGTGAATGGGAATAGACCGTATATCGGCTATATTTATTTTACCAAAATCGAAATACTACAACTTACTATATTTTACTAATACCAGAATTCGTAAATATCGGCAGTCAAGGCTTCGTATCTGTAGTATTCATGCCTGAACATATTATTTGTTTGCTCGACGAAACAAGATACAAGCAGTTAGAATTGTTAGAAAATATAAAAAATCATGATAGGATATTTTTGTTTTTTTTATGGTTCAGTTAATTTTAGTTTGTTGTAATTTTTAGGTTTTTGTTTTAATAAACATGTTAACGTAATACATACACTGAGCTCGTAAAGTTTGGAATAAATTCAATTAATCGTTATTGAAGGATTTTCACAGGAAATCCTCGGACACGTCAACCTTATTTTATAAAATGTCACTTTTTTCAGCCATCGATTTTTCTTTGTTTTGTTCGTTTTTGAGCTGACGTCATCGACAATTTTTTTAAATGACAACCCATATTTTTTTTCACGGATTTCGATAGAGCACATTTTTCTGAGTGCGAATATGTCAAAAACATAGTACCTTTAACATTAAAGTGTTCGAGATATTCGGTTGCAAAGTTTTAAGAATGAATTATACAAGCGATGACCAAATGCTAATCATTTATCAAGAAAGCGCAGGAAAAACAACAGTTTTGACAGTTGTCACAATTTTGAAGTTTTTCCTCGCAAGTTTGTGTTTTAATCAGTTGAATAATATCATTAAGTAAGTTGATTAATCATTATTCCATCATAATTCATTTTATTTAAAAATGGTCCGTCGTTTGAGTGAAAGGGAAAGAATCGAAATTTTGATGATGATCGGTTACGGGGACAGAGCTCGCACACAAGTAGAAGTTTGCCGTTTATTTAACAACAAATATCCAAACAGAGAACCAATTACACAGTCCACCGTTAGCAAAATAGAACAAAAGTTTTTAGAAGTGGGTCATACGAGAGATCGCCCTAGAACGGGTCGTCCACCAGTGCAACAAGATGTTAAATTGAATGTTCTACTAGAGCTTCAAGAAAATCCCCATTTACCCACCCGCCAAGTGGCGGCAAACAACGGAATAGTTCAAAGCTCCGTCTTGAAATATTTGAAATTGAACAAATGGCATCCGTATAAAGTGGTTTTGGTCCAAGAGTTAAACGAAGATGATCCTGACCGTAGGTTACAGTTTTGCCAAACCATGTTGCAACGCCTGATTGATGACGACGGATTTTTACGCAATATTGTTTTTTCTGATGAGGCTACCTTTTATCTCGTCGGCACAGTTAACCGGCAAAACTGTAGATATTGGTCTCCTGAAAATCCACACTGGAAAATGGAAACTCGTAGTCAGTTTCCACAAAAAGTTAACGTTTGGGCTGGTATTGTAGATAATCGTATTTTGGGCCCATTTTTCTTTGAAGGCGTATTAACAGGTGAAATATATTTAGAATTTTTAAGAGACGACTTAGTCCCTGCACTTGCGGTACTTTACCCAAATGACGTAGATGACGTAGATCCAGATCTGCCCCATCACACGATATGGTACCAACAAGACGGTGCACCACCCCATTTTGCAGTGATCGTTCGCGATTATTTAAACCATGTATTTCCTAACCATTGGATTGGTCGCAGGGGAACTATCGAATGGCCCCCTAGATCTCCAGATCTCACTCCCCTAGACTACTTTTTATGGGGCTATTTAAAGAGCAAAGTCTATTTCAATAGACCAAATACCATCGAAGAATTAAAGGACAGAATTCGCAATGAAATTCGAACCATTCAACCCGATACTGTTGGTAAGGTTCTGCAGGAGTTTCAGTGGCGGATGGGATATTGCCAGGAAGTGAATGGAGGTCACTTTGAAAATTTACTCTGATTTTATTTTTTACTTTAATTATTTATCATTTATTTGTTAAAATATTTTTTTATTTGTTTAAATTGTTGTTAAAAAAATAAACAGATTACTCCCAAATCTTTCAAAATGTTCGATAAGCTACCAAAATAAATAATATTACTCCTTAATCTTTTAAAATGTAATAAGCTATAAGCTATTAGAATCAATAAGCTATTAAAAATCTTGACCCGCCCGATAGCTTATGCATGGTGCCATGGTACATTTTATAAACTTTGCAACCGAATATCTCGAAAACTTTAATGTTAAAGGTACTATGTTTTTGACATATTCGCACTCAGAAAAATGTGCTCTATCGAAATCCGTGAAAAAAAATATGGGTTGTCATTTAAAAAAATTGTCGATGACATAGCTCAAAAACGAACAAAACAAAAAAAAAATCGATGGCTGAAAAAAGTGACATTTTATAAAATAAGGTTGACGTGTCCGAGGATTTCCTGTGAAAATCCTTCAATAACGATTAATTGAATTTATTCCAAACTTTACGAGCTCAGTGTATAGTAAGCGTTGGTCAATTATTACACAATTTTAACAAATTATTTTGATAAAATTTTCGGCGTTTTTTGAAATTGATCGTCGATATATCGGACGATCCGATATATCGGCACGTTTGCCGATATTGCCGATAACCGATAGGTATGTATATCGGCATCGGTCGAACACTCAACTTAATAGATGCGTACCTACCGTTGCCTGTTTTTAGCTGGCCGTGGTCTCCTGGGATAGTTGTTCCCCTGACTTGTTCCATTAACCAGGTCCTTCTCTCTCCAGACTACACCTTCTATCACGCTCTAGTTTTTCCAACGGATCCGTAGGGCATTTTCTCATAATGTACAAATTGAATTTCATCACAAATTAAATTAGAGTACGGGACTTTCTTAATTTTGCGCTATGCCGTTTCGCTTATAATATTTTTATTAGGTTCACAGGACAGTAACATTTTCTATTTCAGACTGAAACACGCCGAGGAAACGCGTGTTAGTAAACGCATTATTATATTAGTTCATGTTTGTCCTAATATGCCCGTATAATTTTAATTAATTATTAAAGTAACTAAATTGTTGCCATTTATTTTAAATCGGTATACAGGGCGAGGGTTATAACTGGTATATAGGGTGAATTTGAAACACACGCGAATATTGAAATCTGGTTTCTGGTCATAACTTTAAATCTCATGATAAATATTCATAAATTGAAATCTGGTCATAACTTTAAAATAATGACAAAAATACTCATTTGAGAAATATGCAAAAAAAAAGACTGGAACAAAATATTGTAGATTCGGCTAAAATAATACACTGCATATGGTTTGAATGTCAATGAGAGCGAGCTGACCTTGTTTTAGCGGGTGTATATGTATTCCACCTGGCAGTTTGTATTTCATTGTTGCCGCGAATTGAAGGATTAATATTAAATATTGTGAACAAGTAACTATTAATATTATTATCGTTAAGCATGTATTTTATTAATTTATCGATGGCTATGTAAATGACTTGGAATGGATATATAATCAAATGCAGAAGTAATTAATTTATATTGTGTTAATATACGAAGAAGCTGGAGGTAATACGAATAGAGCGAGGAAACTTTAGCAGTACTGAGCGTGAAAGAGCAGTACTGAGCGTGAAACGCTAAAACAATCAAAATATGCTTCACGACAAGTTTTTAGTGCCCGCAGCAAGAAGAGATGTTAGTCAGTTATATTAAAAGGGCATCTGAAAATCAGCATGCGTTAACCTATCACGGGATAAGAAGACTTGCTTATGAATTTGCAAGTGTCACTCACTGTACATTTCCTGCTAAATGGGAAGCTACAAAATTGGGGGGTATAGGTTGATTGGCTTCAATCGTTTACATAATCCAACCCTTAGTTTTCGAAGACCAGAAAATACTAGCGTATGGCACGAGTTTTTGGGTGTAATAAAGCAAGTGTAGATGAGTTTTTTTCCAATCTAGAACAATTGCTCACCAAGTACAAATTTCCTCCTCAAAGAATTTTTAAACTTGATGAGACGGGAGTCCTGTTACCTTCGCCCCAAAAGTTGTAGCTGAAAAGGGAAAACGGCAAGTTGGACAGATAACTTCTGCTGAGCGAGGGAGTTTGGTCACAATGGTTGGCATAGCGATTGACACTGGAAATTTTCTCCCACTGTGTTTTTTATTTTTAGTGAAAAAAAAAATTACCACATTTTACGGAGGTTGCCCCGTCATGTTCGTTGAGTTTAGCAAGCAAAAGTGGGTGGATGACTGCTCCATTGTTCGTTGATGTTCTTCGTCATATACAATGGAATACCGGCTGTAGAACTAACGAACGTATTTTATTCTTAGTTGATAATCACGAGACGCATGCAATAACTTTTTGCCGACAAAATGGAATAGAAATACTGTCGTTCCCTCCACATACGTCTTAGAAATACTGTCGTTCCCTCTACATACGTCTCACCGGTTACAGCCACTGGACGTGTCGGTGTATGGTCCTTTCAAAAAGTATTGCTCCATTAGCTTTACTGACTGGATGGTAAACGTAGAAAATACAAATATAAAAAAATTCCATCTTAAACATTGCAAAACTAGTCAATGTTCCTTTTTATAGAGCTATATAAATATATAGTCGGGAATTTTTCCATTTAATAAGCTCGTATTTTCCGAAACTAACTTTATTTTCGTTCAGGAAATTGGTGATGCCAAGTAAGCCAAGCACTACCAAAAGCGTGTCCAATAAAATTGCACCGAGTGCTCGAACATCTGACATTGACCACTTAAAAAATCAGGTTTTAAGAGAAAACTAGATTGAAGGAAGGGTAATTCCAGAGTTGATACATCTACACCAGAGAAGCCTATAATAGAATTATTGGCAGCTGCTAGAGAGAAGAAACTGAAAATTGCCATAAAAGAAAATTCAAATAGGACTTAATAACAGAAAATTAAAAAACCAGTGTAAAGAAAAATAGTTTCTTCAAGTGATCACGAATCAACCACAAAGGAGGATGAATCCATCGATTATGTATCGACTCTCATACAAAACAAGACGAGTTTTATCGTGCGAAAGCGACGTGTTAAATATTATCGATTTTATTTTAACACAGTTCAAAACTAAATAGTCAATATTATTGTTGGAATACTTGAAAAAAATCTTATAAATAATTAATGTATAATGTATATAATATATACACTCACCGGCAAAATATTCGATGCACTCAATATATTGATGAAGTTTGCTTATCAATAAAATTTTGTTAATTTAAGTCCGATTTGATTAATTTTTTCTCCCAAAACCTGGACTTCACACTTCTCAAAATTTGCAAATGTCTGCCCTCTTTTTGTTCACTCTCCGCAAATACTCTCCCCTACCACTTTCAGTGACTTTTGCAATTCCCCAGACAGGTGACCTTTACTGTCTGTCATTCATTAAATCAAAACAAGGCTCAAGCTTTTAACAGATGTTTCATCACCCAGACATCTGGAGAAGGTTGGACTCCATCTAAGGTAATCTGCACCACTTGCATTTGTAACCTTATAAAGTTGCCTTCACAAAATTCAAATCTGACAACATATATGAAAATTAAACAATGCAAGGTATGCAACCCACTACTCGTTCTTTGTGATATACTACTTGCCTGCAATGTAATTGCCTGTAATTCATTGATAAATGTTGTGACTATGTAACGTAATTATTTAGACTCGGTCGCGATTTTTTGTTGACCCGTTACAATATATATATATATATATATATATATATATATATATATATATATATATATATATATATATATATATATATATATATATATATATATATATATATATATATATATATATATATATATATATATATATATATATATATATATATATATATATATATATATATATATATATATATATATATATATATATATATATATATATATATATATATATATATATATATATATATATATATATATATATATATATATATATATATATATATATATATATATATATATATATATATATATATATATATATATATATATATATATATATATATATATATATATATATATATATATATATATATATATATATATATATATATATATATATATATATATATATATATATATATATATATATATATATATATATATATATATATATATATATATATATATATATATATATATATATATATATATATATATATATATATATATATATATATATATATATATATATATATATATATATATATATATATATATATATATATATATATATATATATATATATATATATATATAATATAAATATATAATAATAAATTATCTAAATTGTGAAAAAGTTCTAAGCATCGGGACATTTTTTATCGTAAAATCATATTGTCATCCAATGTAAAATTCGTTGAACGCACAAATTGAAAGATTTAAGTTAGTCTTTGCGTTATCTGTATGTACACAACAGATGTATTTACATAAACTTATTTTCACGATTGGAAACAACCACATCCTTCCTTTTAAAACACATTCTGAACGAACTGTGGTAGAACCCAATGAACGCTAATAAATAAAATCAAATGTCACTCAAAACTGAAACACTGAATACGGAAATTACAAAATAATAGGTACGAGTTTACAAATACATTAAGAGATTCTATACTAAGTAAAATTAATGGTTACTTACTTCTCCGCATAATATATTTTCAGCTATATCTATGAGCTCTATGAGTATGCCTTTAATAGCCATTGCAGATAAAAACTAGGACCAAAACCAAATGAATTGCAAAAGATAAAGTCAAGACAAAATAATAAAACGTTAGCCACAGATTACCCATTAGACAACCTATGCGCAACATAACGTGCATACCCCAACACTCGGTGACTTATACTGAAAACTTTGGCAACTTACTAGTAACCTCAGCATACCCAGTCGTATGTGTCGCAGGCACGAAAACACAAAATATTGAAACTACTGTAATACCAAAGCAACTGCAAACATTGAAACTTTGGGGAAGAAATAACGAAGTGCAATGTTAGTATCCTTAGTTAATTTGTGTAATAGTCCAGGAAACACATAATTTTAGGTTGCAAAATTCATGGCAGTTCTGGACATAGACTTGTTTTACGGGTCGCTGGATCCGAATTTTCAACTTTTAACCAAAAATTGTTTCGTTGTTTCAGTCTTGTATGAAACCCACGGAGTGACCGATGACGAATCTGATAGTATAGTGGCCAAAGTGACATAGATAAACCTGGGCCCTTAGCTGCAGTTAAGCGGAAAAGAATAATTTTAAAAAATTATATTTTGTCTACATTTCAAATTTATAGGTATTTTATTCCTAAAATACCTACATTTTTTTTCCCAATAAAACCATGTTCTTTTGTTTTTTCAAAATTTGGGGGGTTGCGGAGGGATTTTTTGATGGGAAATTAAAAATTTGGATTCAGCGACCCAAGAAAATCAAAGTAAGCATATTTTCAGAACTACCATGAATATTGCAAGCTAAGGTCCTCATATCGTCTCTATTGCCTGGATTATTAGTAATTTTTTTTGAGTGAAAATAAATTAGTTTTATTCAAATAATTTATTTTCCCGACACGTTTCGAATCTACGATAAACTTTTCACTACGTATGTATGTAGGGAAATAATGGAATGGTGAATGAGTAAATGAATGTATAATAATAATTTATATTTTTGGAGAATTTAATATTTTTTTTTTCAATATGATTTCTGATGATGTATGATTTTGGAGGGAATGTTAATCTCCGACGTACCATTTTGATTAAAGCGTTAATTAGTTCCCATTTATACCAATAGCACCTTTATATTTATGTAGGCAATTCACAATTCCGGACCTAGTTTCCCTTAAACAATAAATTGCTCTCGTAAAAGCTGCCAAGTCTATACATCTTAATCTAACAATGCCATTCATAGCATGACAAAGGCGCTATTAAATGATAACCGTCAGCAGTATGCGACCAAAATAATTTCACGATAATTACTAACAAGAATAAGGGCATTCATTTGTACTACCTAAATGTCGGCGGCATAAGGTTGTTTCTGAAAGCATATTTTATTTAAAACTAGCGGACCAACCCTTGCAGGTAGGCCGTGTAGTCAAATATTCATAGACCGGAGGCTAGATAGCGAATGAATTCGTGCTTTGCATAGCAGGATTTCAAAGGCCATATTACTTTCCTCGCTTGTCTTCGGTTTTCAACCCGTTGATTCCTTCCCTAAAAGTTGTTATTTGGACAGTTTCTTGCCCAGTGTCTCGATTGAGTGCACGTTAGGCAATCATTTTTTCCTCAATGGTGTCCTATTTTCGACGCGTTGTTCCTTGGGCAATCTCTCGATGAATGGCCTGACTTCTCGCAAACAAAACAAACATTCTTCTTTGCTGTTGTCCCATTTTTCATTTTCGACACGTTGATTTTTCCTGAAAACTTTTTATTTGGACAGTCTCTTATCCAGTGTCCGGATATTGTTTTATATTGTTCACATATAAAACATCAAATTCTACTTTTCATGTTTCTCTTCCTGCTTCCTTACTCCCGTGCGTTGCTTTGCGCAATCTCTTGCTAGATATCCTCGCTGCCAGCTCTTCCTAATTCCTGCCAGCTCTTCCAAAGTGGCTGTCGACATCTTCCAATACTCTCCACCTAGTACATACAAAACTAAAACCGAGGCGACACGGCGAGGTGGTTCCGTCGTGTTACTGGTAACAACTACAGTGGCTTTATACAAGACAGTGACGGCAATGAAGGTTTTAGTTCCTATTGGTATCCGAGATCACGTGGTTTTATCCACCATGATGCGTCACCAAAATATATATATAATATGTGTGTTTTTATTATAATATTTTTTCCTGAAATCTATGTTAGCCACTATAAAGTAGTTTCAAGTAAGTGACTTTGAGTGTTTAATATAGTAAGTAATTTATCATTCGTTATGTTTCTGTTTTTAGGGTTCCGTACCCAAAGGGTAAAACGGGACCCTATTACTAAGACTCCGCTGTCCCTCCGTCCGTCTGCCACCAGGCTGTATCTCATGAACCGTGATAGTTAGACAGTTGAAATTTTCACAGATGGTGTATTTCTGTTGCCACTATAACAACAAATACTAAAAAAACAGATTAAAATAAATATTTAAGGGGGCTCCCATACAACAAATGGACATGGCCTGAATCTGTATGCTAATAAATGCCGGAGTCGCCGGACGAAATTAATTATTATCTTAAGTAGGTAGGCATTAGATATCATAAGTAGGTAGGCGTACACACGTACTTAATCTAAGTCAGTACCCATAAGTGGGGCTCCCATACAACAGACAAATTGTAGTAATTCTACAAAAAAATGATTTTTAATGAAATGGTTTCCAAGAGATCCTCAAAGAAGGAAACAATGGTTAGTTAAGACGAGAAGGCATAACTGGACTCTTCATATATATTTGAACTGATATATTAGATACACACGTTATTTAAATTCTTCTTTATATGCTTACTTACCTATTTTCGTGATTGTGACTCAAGAGTTTTATTTATCGACTTAGATTTACGGCTTTCACACTCCCTCACTCCCTCAGGGAATATCCCAGATATCTCAGATATTATTTGATTATGATGATGATGATTTTAATTCAAGAGCTTTATTATTATTATTATTTTAGGCTCATTTTGCCCCAGAAATGTGGGAGAAGACCCGAGAGGATGACAGTCAGTCGTAAATTAAAATTAAATGCAGTTCCAACAATTTTCTCATTTTCTAAGCCGAAAGTACAACCTAAAACTAAATATGTACCTAAACCTTAAATATCTTGCATTTCTCTACATTTTATAATATTATAAGGGTATTTTAATAAATTAATGGCAAAATTAAAACCAATTTACTTTTTATTTACCACACTGATCGCGTAGGTAATTTTATTGATGTTTTTGATTAATCAGCATTTAATGCCTAAATATAATAAAACGCCGTCAAGTTAATATTTAACAAAAAAGTTAATTTTTAACTAATTTTAATTAAAACCGTTTAAAGAATGATGCACATATTTAAATTTAGTAAATATGGTGGGTGGGCGGAGCCTAGATGCTATTGTCGCCACTGTCTTGTATAAAGCCATTGTAGTAACAACTACTCAAATTTTACTGTGATTCTCCCGGTAACCTACTAGCAGCAAATTTATATAACAACTTAGCTTTTAAACCTCGATAACTCGATAAGTTAGACCTTCCAGACTGGGATCTGACCTGAAAGAATACCCAGCGAATACATTGCTGGTGGGCGCGACGACATACCTAAATTTTCATCAAATATACACCTGCCCCGACCTAAAAGGGGGGAGGGGAGAGGTGCAGGACAGGAAGTACTGGTATCCTTGTAACAACCGTAGTGACTATTGTCGCAATAGTAGGTGTAAAGAGGTTACACTCGTCCTGAACCTTAAACCCTTTTAAGTATCTTCGTATTATTTATTAGTATACCACAGGTCACAAAATATAAATTATTACCCTCTTATCCCCAAATACTATTAGATAACCAGTCGCTGAAAACAAAATAAAAATATATTCATCTGCTTCACTAACTCTCTCTCTCTCTCTATATATATATATATATATATATATATATATATATATATATATATATATATATATATATATATATATATATATATATATATATATATATATATATATATATATATATATATATATATATATATATATATATATATATATATATATACAGTTGTCCTAACTGAAAATTAAGTGCTGTCAAAAACAAAAAAATAAGTGCTGTCAATTAAGATTCTATTCTAATTTAGTTGCCCTCAAATCTATAAAATGTCGACCCTGTATACTCCTAAATTATATACACACCCTGCAAAACCTACTACTCTTCGTGATCCACCCTGTATATAGAAGAAAAAACTCTTATTCCAGCTTAAAATTAAAAAATATATAGTCCACCCTGTATGTGCAAAGCTGCAATGCACACCATGTATATTTCACCACCGTATGTCTACCCTGTATAGAAAAATTAAAACTACTAACTCCAGTTAAAATCCATGCTCCTGTATTGTCCACCCTGTAAATAGCAAAGTTTTTATGTACCTACCCTATAAGTGTTACCGTTTAATTACTCGAGAAAATGAGTTTTTTTTATTACAGAGACATTAATTGACAAGCAAATTTATATGTGTATTTCTTTTATTTCAAAAATACGATCTACTTTTACAATAAGCTGACCCTCCCCATGGGCTTCGGCCATAGGACAACTGGTCCCATCTGAAAGATGATACCTTTCATATTTTCCAAATGGGCTATCGTGAATCGTTTTTAAATTAGTCTTCTTTGTACATCCAGACGTTGAAGCGATAGAAGCCGTCGTCGGTGATAAATAATAAATACCAGGCTGCGTTTCCTAGGAACTTAACAAAATGGTATCGGCAACAATCATATATGTCAAATATCAACCACAAATTTCTCCATGGATACCCGATTATATCGGTCCGAGAACAACGCCCACATACAAATCGCCCAACGTATCTAGTGTTTTCGTTTGATATATAGGGGTAAAGAGCGATGGTACCGCTCGGTCCACTCTTATCGAGGTCACATCTATAGCCAAGGATATTGGCGCGTTTGATATACAGACTAGAGCAAAAAATTGTGCGGCATTGTACAAAGAAAACTCGTACCAATTACTACAGAAGCGGTAAATCACATCACTATGCAATACAAAAGGATATTTAGTGTAAAATTGTATATTGCCACAATTTATTGTGAATAGAAGTAGGGTCTCCAGTCCGCGGCTTACCATATCGGTCGCTAACCCTCTTCAACTCATATAAATCCCATTTCCCTTCTGGCTCACTTAGAAGACACCTGCATGAACAAGCCGGAGATTTACTGGCTTTACTGCTCAGTGACGTATCATCATGCGTAACCAAGGTGAAGTGACTTCAAAAGATATCTTATTATGTTATATTCATATATGTGCAAAACTTTAAGCCAAAAAATTATTTAGTTTTGAATGTATTTAAAATATATTGAAAAAATTTTGCATGCTGCGTGTACAACTTAGTGCTCAATTTAGCCAATAACAATTTAAAATAAAAGAAAGAAATTAAATAGCTATTCCCCAGCAATGACCACGGGGAGGTAATAGCGCCCCTTGATAGGATAGGTTGACGTGGTTAGGTTGCTACTTATTATTAGTATAGGTAAGACTGTTAGTAAAATTTATAACAAATTAACTCACCAATTTTCGGGATATGTTATTATTTGCATATAAGTTACACTCACATTGGTATTTTCCACTATTAAATGTGAGTAAATGCTCTTCTCATTAAATGTGAGATTTTTTCGGGGCTTTGCTTTTTTACTCCTTGATGTGCCTAGTTCTTCCGTTGCACTACTCTGTGTAAGACCACTATAACCTGTAAACACTATACACTATATGCTATAAATACTATAATACTATAATAACACTATAAAATATTAAATATAACCAATGATTTTACAAACACTAGACACAATTATTATAAAAATACTCGAGCACGCCTTTTACACATCACGTACACGTTGGATGTCGCGTTGTGAACAGCTACCTAGTACGGTCAAGGGCACAATAACTCATCGAACACCTACAACTGCCACTGAGACAATGACATTATTCGAAATTATACCTATATGCGTCCGCCACCACCCTATATATGTCTTTCAGGCGATACCAGATGAAACAGTCGCTCGGAAAAAATAAAAACAAATACACTTGCATATCGCATCCATTTGTAATTTGTTTTTGATATATTATAAATTAAATTGAGGTAACAGTATTGTTTTTTATTTTTTTCCCTAAATTAGGATAATGGCGCGCGCCACTGACACCGCATTCCATTAGTTTGCATATCAAACGAAAGCACTATAGGCATGTATATTATAAAATGACAATAATAATAATTATTGTTATTTTATTTTATCTCTATGACGATCGATCTGCCGCATTTTTAATGCGTTCATGCCTGAGTTTTCCTACTTTTTCTGGATGATGAATCTCTATAATCCTGTCTTTAAATGGCAATAAATAACGCCCTATCTGAGGCCCATAAATATGTCTTCCTGTTTACAGGATTACTTGTGTATATGCCAGCGAGGATACAAGCATTTTTCCCAATCGTCCGAAGCGTTTTGCGGATGTTGTTTCCAATTTGGCGAGATCGAGGTACACTAATGCAATTACTAGGGTCAGTGTCTCATTCCGGTGCGGATGAATTTGGCGTCAGGGGTCGGTTAGGTACCTGTTGTCTTAACTATCATAAATGATATTAAAGGATGAAATATCAAAACATTTTAATATGTAGCAGGTAAAAATCTAGCTCAGGTCTAGGACAGTTCGCAAAATTTGGAGGTATCTGCGTATTTAAATTATGCTCATAGACAATATATGCAACCTGAGTGTCTTCAACTAAACAGAAAATAGAACACTAAAGGATCCCACGAAGTATAAGGAAAAATGGCTCTCGGTGAATTTTGCTAACATTTTAATATGTTGTAAATTTTGATCAGAACTGTCTCAACTCACTCCGATGCTAGTCATTTTTGAGATACCGGGTGTTAAAGATGAAAAGTGGTTATTTTTATAACAAAAAAACATTGTGACAAAATATGTGTTTGTATATGAAGGGTGAATTTTTAAAAATCGATTTTTTTTCTGCTCAACTACAAAATATCTAAATAACAGTAGCAATACTGTAGCAATTATCATAAACTAAATACTTGAATTACAATATGAACGAAGCGAACGGCATTCCAATAAAAAGCGGTCAAATACGTCATTCTAATTGCATCATATCTATTAAATGAATTTTAGTAGACGAGCGTTTAGCAGTAGCTTAAGTATATTGTATTTTTATTGCGATATCGCGATTTCTATAGAAAGGAATACGCGAATATTTGGAGTACTCAGATTTTACGATATAGCTTGAATAAAAATGTTTCCCAAATATATTTTTTAAATATTTAAAATTGAGCAATTAAAGAGCAATTGAGAATTAAAAGTAAGCAGAAATAAGTAGAATGAATGGCGCGTCATGGAGAATTATCGGTGAAGCCACATCAGTTATTCTCTTATACCTGGCGTTAAATAAATAAAAATACTACTTTAATTAAAATGTTAATTTTTACTTAAAAGATGTTCAATAACCAACGAATAAAAATAATAAAAAGTGTTTATAAATTAACATTTTTATTTTATTATAATTTATTTATAATAAAATAAAAATGTAAATTTTTAAAATATTTATAATAAATTTACAAATATTTACATTTTTATTTTATTATAATTCATTTATAATAGAATAAAAATGTAAAATTATAATTAACTGAAAACATTTCTGCAGTTGTTTTTATTATTTTTATTTGCTGTTTATAGACTACCTTTTTTTAAATTAATATTTTATTTTATTTTTTATTTATTTGACGCCAGGTATACGTGACAAACTGCAGTTGCGACATCGATAGTTCTCCACGACGTTCTACTTAATTCTACTCCCTTTTAATATCCCAAAAGCAATGGGCTTCTGATAGCATTTGGGTCTCCAGCAGGATCCTGTCCAGGCATTTTATTACATGAAACTTTTATGCAGGTACGCGGTCTCGTGAAGAATACTCTATTATATTATTGAACGGAGCCGCAATGCGACGGGTCAAGGCCACTAGTAAATTTACACGGGAATTACGGACCCGGTAATGTCTCCCCTCTGTTTCACTTTCTTACCGCAGGGTGTAATTTAACGTTACGACATACGTGGAGAAATAGGGAACATGACTAAAATTTTAAATATATAAATAATAGGTACTGAAAAACATAGCATAACGTTGTAATAAAACGTTAACTTCACAAAAAAATAAGATATCTAATTCCGCGCGATCAGCATGAAGGAACTAACACCGATAAAATCGAAGCGGCCTAAAACTAGCTGTGACGTCACAACCTACAATATTCGGTAGGCGTTGCGCCGAAAACGGCCGAATGAAGTATGAAATCAAGCGCTCGTGTGCTGGGATCTCCCGTAGCCCTCTCCTCGTCATTTGTAAATTGTAGGCTGTAGCGTCACTACTTTGAACCTGTTTTAAAAAGTATTGAAATATTCTTTACATTAGGATTACCTGAAATGCGAGAAATGAAAAAAAAAATTAAACAAATTACATGCAAAAAAAACGGAGGGGGATACAACTGGGGTACAAGACAACACCGCAGTGAAATTAGTGTCCTCACTTGCCCTACTGCCGATGCCGCAGTCGCACGCCAACGCCGAAGTATTATCAAGTACATACGTAATAGCTATAGGCTTGGTAATTATTTAAATCCTGAACAATGGGGATTGGCCCAGTCATGTTAATAAAAAAATTGCAAAGTGCGCAAAAAACCCAGTAACTCTGATTTTTTGATATGTTGTTAGGATTCATATCCAGCGAAGTTTGCAGCTTCGAAAAACTTGTTCTCCCTGAGTGGTGGGGGCTTGGATTTTTTTTAAATTTTTTGGTTATGACTCGTAAATAATGAATCCTACGTAAAAAAAATATTTTTTCATTCCGATCAAATTGTAGTTTTATACGACCAATAGGTTTTGAGATAGAGGACTTCAAAAGCTTTTTTTTCCAGCAAAACATCAACTACATAATCCATATTACAAATAAAATCACGAGTTATTATAAGTTGTAGCTCTTTATTAAATTAATCATAAAACAAAGCATGTAGACTATTTGTCACGATATTTTATAAATAACATATCAATAACTGGCTACATAAGATATTTTGCAAAATAGAGCCTGGATTTGTTAAGTTGTAAAGGGGAGTAGAAGGACTAGTACTTAATATATATTTATATAATGCATATTTATTTTATTATCCAAAGTAAAAAAAAGGAATGTAATTTATTTTTATTTATTAAAAATTAAAAATTTGAACCGTTTGGATGGTTTTGGTTTTGGTGGGTCTGTTGGTCATCAGGTATAATTTTGTCGATGTCCTCCTCGTTGTCTGACTCCTATATATATCTCAATAATTGGCGGGACATTTTGGCATGACTTACCAACAGAACTTGCAAAGAGCAGAGCATTTAAGACCTGCCTTTTGGCATGTACACTAAGCACTTTAACAATTTGAAAAATGCAAAAAAATCGTATTTTGATTTTCTAGCAATAACTAGAAGTGCGATCGTCTTTGCTAAATTAAAAAAGTTGTAGATAATTTAGGAACCTACAAAATGAGCTCTACCGGAACCCTCTAGCTGCATTTTGAGGACAGAAAAATGAGAAAAGCCGAGAATAGGGAGCGTTTTAAAGAAAATTCGTAACTTTTACAATTTTTACTTATACTATGAAATTTTGTTAAAATGGTTTAAAATACGTCCGAAGTTAGAGTGAAACGCAAGAAGACGCGCCGGACTTCAGCAGCAATCGATATATCGAGGATAAATTTCAGGAGGAAAATGAAAAGTTGCTTTATTGCAAAAAATAATTCATTAAAAATAATCATTTTGCGACCCAAAACATTAAAAAAAGTAGAAGCTGACATATGAATTTTTGAAGTTGTCGACTTTGGCCATGGCCATTTTCGGACCTTAAATCGCATATAACTCAAAAACAGTGCATTTTTCGAAAATAGTACAAAAGTGTTCTGACGCGTTTTGAACCATTTTAACATCGTTCTAACGTACAAGTAGAATATACAAATTTTAGGTAATGTTCTGTAGCTCCAAAATCGTTGTAAAAATTACGATCGGACCACCAAAAATTAATTGGCAATTGTAGCCAAACTATGGGTCCGACACATCCAGGTCTTTACACACATTATACACACATGTTTAAAGTTACGCGCAACGCGAACGCCGTAGCTTAAAATATATAAAAGTTACGAATATTTTTTCGCGGATTTTTCGCGGGTTTTCCCGGTTTTCTCTCCTGAAAATGCAGCTAGAGTTCCGGTAGAACTTCCGGTAGTTATTGCTAGAAACTCAAAATAGATTCCTGCATATGTTTAGTTTATATATGGTTTCATCAATGTATTATACTTTATAACCCTGCACAATTCGTTACCTATTTTTAGTGCCCTAAAGAACCTCTGTAGCTTGGCCTATAACAACATATAAAAAAATCAGTAACCGGATTTTTTGCGAACTATAATGTCTTAAATGACTAAAATGAATGGTCTAGATGGACGATTAATAATAATGTTTTCGTTCCCACTATTTTTTTTTTCTTATTACCGCCTGCACTAGATGTATAGTTTGTAACATCGAAATATGAGACGTAAAAACCCGAGCAAAAAACCCTCATTATATCGATCTTCACACCTGCTACCGCATTTTTAACAGCGTTGTCAAGTATAACCGATTTCCAGGAATTAAAGCAAAAACAAATGATTTTATATATATTGCCCATCGTACAACAAAATATTGATCACACTATATACCTTTCGTCATATCAAAAAACAATTGGATGGTGAATGTGATGCAGAATAAGAATGTTTCCCATTCAAATATTACGGATCCATTTTACACGTTCCTCAGCCGTGTCACATCGGCATCTAAATTGCATGTCTAAATTGCCTAAAGGTTGTCGCTCATTTGCCCGTCACAGCACGACCCGATGCTGTCCCTCGCTTGACGGCGACGGATAGGTTCGTCGCTCACTTTTCCGGCGGAAACGAAACAGCAAGCCGTCGTGTGCTGTGAAATATCTTTTTAGTTTAGTTTACATGTAGCAGTTTACCATGTGTGAAAGCAGCAGTTCTGATGAAGAAGTAATAGTAGTGGCCGCATTATTAGCAGAAGAAGAAAATAAAAACAAAAGAAAGAGGAGCATGTGGGTCCATCCCATTAACCAAAAGAGGGCGAACCTTGGAGAATTCCATCATCTATTTAACGATCTAAAAGAAGACGAGAAGAAATTTTTTAAATATTTTAGAATGTCACCTTGTAAATTTTCAGAACTCCTTGATATTCTTGAGTCTGAACTAACATTTCAAAATTCTTCATTTCGGAGAGCAATATCGAAAGAAGAAAGGCTTGCTGTAACATTAAGGTAAGTAATAAATCATTATCTTATGATTTGTTTAATATAATTAAATGTCGCACATCAAAACACAAAAATAACAATATTTTCTTAAAAAAAACAAATAAAAAAATTTTTGATAGTCATCAACAAATAGTAGTAAAATATAGAATACGAAATAGCATTCTAGATAGGTGTTATATCATTGTCATTATCGTTATTGTTAGCAATATCTTCGGTGAAATCAGTGGAAGGTGGTAGAATAGAAGTAACAGAAGTAATAGAAGTAATAGAAGCTGGTCACCGCCGTCCGACGACGCGCTCACTTGGCCAGTCCATCACGGCACGTACCGTTGTTTGCCGGGGAGAATCGGAGACCGGCAATTCCTTCCGTCGACGTTCTCTCCGAGTCGTGCCGTGCCGGACTAATGAGCGGTTGTCCATTCATTTGCATTGTTTTAATCCCATCCGTATTTTGACGGGACGGGACGGGTCGTGCTGTGACGGGCAAATGAGCGACAACCTTTATACCATCGAACGTTTTGTGGTAAAGTGGGGGTCAACAATAATTCTTGGAATAGAAGTAATACATCAGTTATTCTTTAATTTTGTGTTAAAATTGATTAGTTATTAGTATTCTATCAAAAACTAAACAACTTCTTGAATGAAACGGCCTTTATAGTGAGGATTTTAGCTTGCTGTAAGAAAAGTTATACTGCCCCGATCTCCCATTGTGGCAACTGTGGGTATCCTTTGAACATTTTTTATGTGTCATATTTCGATGTTACAAACAGTACTGTTAAAACGAATCTATTTTTTGCAACTGCACGAAACCGAAGGACCGTGTGGTCCTTGTTAGAATATTTTTGCGTGATGTGGATGTGTCAGCAACTACGTGCTACGCATTCAAAGTTGAATGGGTTGGAATGTCCTGACGACATCAACCTTTATTTAAACTAGGGTTTGGCACCGATAGCATCACAAATATAAACTTTATTATAGTTAATATTATCGGGCTGTATGTATGGTTGATTGTTATATTTTATTGTTTGTTTAATTTATCTGTTTAGCCTTTGTGACCACCGAAAATATGTTATAGGCGTGATCTTGCAAAACGTTTCTTTTAAATCGCGGTTTAAAGCGTTTTATTATTTTTTTTATTTTATATTACAATATTAGTACATATAGGTAATTATAATTATTTTTTTGCGCTGTACAGGAATAATACAATACTTGAACCAGAGTAAAAGTGAATTGTTATACTCGGCTGACTTAAATTTAATTACTTCATTATATGGGAAAACTGTATTTGCCGCAGGTTACGCTGCAATGGGACTGTATATATACTTAACGCAATGAAATTAATTAATGTTTGTTAAAAGTCAAAATTTCCAGGTAGCTTCCACGTATAAGCAAATTTATTGTGAGAGTTGGGAGATGCTTTAATTTTTCTCAAAACGTCTAGCTTTTGCTGCATTTAACACCGATTAATGCACGCCTATTCTAACAGCCAATGATTTCATCAATTACTGAATATCATCCGATTAACTGTCGTTTTAAATGAAAAAAACGTATTAGTGTTAAAACTTTCTTTAATTTCTTTCAACGTCAGGTTATTTTCGAATTTTCTCACCACAACATCATTTTAAAATGACAAGCTATGATCAATAATCTTTAGAAAATATTAAAAAAAAACTACAGAGTGTTACTCCGAGAAGTATAATATATTATAGTGTATATGATTATAATGATGGCAACAATATATTTTCAAATTCTTGTAGATGAGCTCTTTATGAACTCGGAAATATAGCACACTTTATATTGCTTTGAGAAACAGAGGTTTAAAATAATTAAAAATAAAGAAACTAGAATAAAGAATTAAAAATAAAGAATTAAAAAAAGAGTTTAATTCAAAAATCAAAAACAACGTAATCAGACGCTTTTTCGGTTAGATTTTCGTTTTTTTTGGCAACTAAGAATTTGACAGTTGCAGTTAATTTATATAATGTCTCCTGAAAACAGATGTGAAATTTAAAAGAGGCCACTCCCAATCTTTACGTGGTTGCTTGCAACCACGTAAACGTTTACGTGGGAAAGCTATCTCGAGTAGAATATATATCACTGGTGGATGTTACATTGATGTATTACATTGTATATCACAAAAAAGATAACTTAATGTATCCTAAAGTTTTACGAATCTTTGTGCATAACGCTGAAGGGGAAAACTTTGGATAATCGACAATAAAAGGCTTGGAAAACTTTAAGCAGCTTTTAGTCAGTGGTTGACGGTTCTATGAGGCCTTGCATTATTTCCTATAAACTTCCAAACGGGTCTCACAGAGTTGGAAAACTTGACACAAATGAGGCACTGAAGATCGCTGACATTTATTATACTTATAATTTGTTTTAACCGCTGGATGTAAGAATGGGAGTTAATAAAACGGATGTTTTCCGACAAATTCAAACCTTGCTTCGGGGCTGAGCAAATAGTTCGGAAACATTTCTCTAAAATTAAAAACTTTATTATTTGTGTAATCGAGATCTGGGAATCAATAGGCCGCTTAAAGTTTCAGACGTGTGTCGCTATCCGCTGGTAGGAGTTGCTAGGCACGAAACTTGATACAGTTTCCATTGGGATACCCTCTAACTCTTTGTCTTAGGGTCATTCCTCTCCCAACATTCATCATCCGACGTGATGGGTGTTCCTAACTGTTCAACAAACTTTGTACCTTCACTATATACACAGGATCTTTGGGCAAGTGTGCCCCACGGCCCTTGTTGTTTCATAATTGTATAATTATCTTGCGTTATACTTAGAATTTGATGGCTTTCAACTAAGTGTTGATGTGATATCAAGAGGGAGGGCTCTGCGTATTATAAGGGCGTGCTTTATGTAGCAAATTTCGATTACCTTTATATTACTTCCATGTGCACTGAGGAATATTCTATTTATTATACAGCTATTATACAGTGAGCGTGTGAAGGTTGAAATAAGTTCGATAAAAAAATCGACTTGATAATAATTATTAATTATGTGACGGGATTGTAAGCAGCGATTGTGCACGATTACTGAAAATTCCCTATATCTAGGGAAAACCTGCACAATCTGGCAACACCAGACTTGTCGATGTGGCAACGTAGCATCTGGGTGGTGCCAGGGAAAACCCCCCAGAGGCGAAGTCTTAACCATCTAGGACCTCAAATAACGGAGATACGCCCCCAGGGCCCAATTTGGAATAGTGGCGAAACGCTTTTCACCAATAAATTACACTGCGCAACTTATTTAACGCACAACCAAAAAGTTAACTCAAATTTGACGTTATGTATTTTCGACAATTTTTGTTCGTTTTGGTCAATTTTTTTTTCAAGTTGTAGGTTTTTCTCTTAGAAATATCACTGTCTTAGTTGTTTTGGTAAAACGAATGATTTTGATATTATACCAGGTGCTATAAAAATGTTATGTTTTTTCCGAAATTTCAAAAGGTCCTGTGGGCTATACAAGGTATTGCAAGTTATTGCAATTATAGCCAATTTAAAGCCTTATGTTTTTTCTACATTTTCTTATTTTATTCATTTGTTTATCTCTGTTACTTCATGAAATACACCGTTTTGAAACACCATATGCTTTTATTCACATGAAATGCAATTATCGGACAACTCAAACAGCTAGCAAGCTATGGAAATCGAAGATTACACGTCATAAACTGTGTCATTAGTTTTTTCTTGACAGCCCAGCAATAATTAGTGAATAATGGAACGCCAAACCACGTTAATTTATTTAAAATTTAACTCGTGATGAATGTGTTGAGGCAGCTACATTACATGGTGAAGGGTGGAGTTACTATGCGGTTGTAACTCCACCCTTCACCAAGGCTGGAAGGTTGGGAGTGTCTCACACAACTATAGCGAGAGCAATTCAAAGGTACGCGGAAACAGGAGAACATTCCAGACGGGCCGGTCAAGGTAGATCTCGTGTTACCTCTGATATCCAGGATCGCTTTTTAAGAGTAAATGCTGTAAGACAACGATTTATAACTGCAACACATTTAAGAGCACAACTTCAAGACGCAGGTGGTCCACTCATATGCGCTCAAACTGTACGCCGACGACTGAGGGAAGCAAATTTAAGACCCAGGATTGCTCCTCGAGGACCCGCATTAACAGTAGATCATCGAAGAGCCAGATTGAATTTTGCCAATGAGCATGTTAATTGGATGGAAGTAGATTGGGAACGTATTCTTTGGACTGATGAGTCAGGGTTCAGTTTGTATAATTGTGACAGACGTAGTCGCGTCTACCGAAGACCCGATGAGCGATACAGTCAATGCAATTTTTTGCACACAACTTTATATGGAGGTGGATCCGCCATGGTGTGGGGCGGAATATCTTTGACTGGGCGAACGGACTTGGTAACTGTGAATGGAAATCTCAATTCTGACAGATACATCACAGACATTCTTGCAGCACATGTTTTACCTTATGCCCCCTATATAGGACCCAATTTTTTACTTATGCAAGACAATGCGCGTCCCCACACGAGTCTTATCGTGAGAAATTATCTTGAAGAAGTAGGAATTGATCACATAGACTGGCCAGCCCGTAGCCCTGACCTTAACCCCATTGAACATGTTTGGAATTTTATCGGTCGGCGGTTACGAAGTGAGGGACGACAACCCCAAAATTTACAAGAATTGGAAGGACGCCTAGTCGAATTATGGAATGGCCTAGATCACAACCTAATCAGAACTTTGGTTTTAAGTATGAACCAAAGATGTCGGGAGGTCATTCGCGGAAGGGGTGGAAACACCAGATACTAATTTTCTATTTGCTTTTGTTTTGTTTCCTGTTATTCGTTGTTTTATAGATTAAAGCAATCCATTTTTCTAGGTATGTTTTTTGAGTTTTTGTCCTTTTAAGATCTTTTTCTCTTCTAAAACACCTTGCATCTCTCAATAAATTATAAGATATCAAGGAAAACAGAACGCAAAATGAGGCATTGAACCAGTATAATGAGTAATAAATAATGAGCACTTGACAAAAAAGAAAGTTAATAAATTTAATAAAAATCACGTCAACTCAAAAATTGGATATTTTATGAAGTAACAGAGATAAACAAATGAATAAAAAAAGAAAATGTAGAAAAAACATGAGGCTTTAAATTGGCTATAATTGCAATAACTTGCAATACCTTGTATAGCCCTCAGGACGTTTTGAAATTTCGGAAAAAAACATAACATTTTTATAGCACCTGGTATAATATCAAAATCATTCGTTTTACTAAAACAACTAAGACAGTGATATTCCTAAGAGAAAAACCTACAATTTGAAAAAAAAATCGACCAAAACGAACAAAAATTGTCGAAAATAGATAATGTCAAATTTGAGTTAACTTTTTGGTTGTGCGTTAAATAAGTTGCGCAGTGTAGATTATTCTATTAGAGATATTATAGTAGGGTGGCAGAGAAAAAGAACATGTGAATTTCGATTTTGGACGGACCACGCTGCAATAGGGATTAAATGAAAGATCTTATAGTATATATAGTAAGCCATTAAAAAAGTTACAATGGGCGAGATACGCGCCATGGTTTTTTATTGCAAAATAATTTTGAAAACGGTAGGTACTTTCTTTCACTTTTCTCAATAATTGCAATAGTAATGATTTTAGATCAAAAAGTTTCTAGCAAAAGTTGTTCAGCGGATGATTTTACGTAAGGATTAAGCATTTTTAAAAAAAAAATTTCGCTGCGATATTTAGTGCCAAAGTACCGAACATTAGGCATTGCAATCGGTAGGCAAGAGCAATATCTAACAGGGTGCCAATTTTCAGAATTTTTCCTAAACAATTTAAGTTTCTATTAACAATTTTCAATTTAGAGATGTGCAACAAACTTCATTCGATTCGATTTTTATATGAATTTAAAAAAAGTTTACTGTAAGACCAATAGAAGCCGAGATACGAGGCATTCATTTTCTAACGCGTAGCAGCCGTTTTAATTAGTTTATTCATTCGAAACTCGGCTGGTTAATAACTAGAAAGCTTAAGCTATACACTGATTTTTTTTCGTAGCGAATCGAGCAATTTTTTGTGAAGAAATCGTTTTTATGTAGTACGTAATTGTGCATCCACACGGTCGTTCAGCTGCCTCAGTCAGCCGATAGTACTGCTTACTTTACGCCAAATTAAGCTTATAACCTACAATTTTGCGTTTTAACATGCCAATATGGAGTTTACGGTTATTTTTCGTGCTTTTTCGTTAGATAACGTTGTTCAGTGATACATACATGGTGTCGCCTGGTTATAAATGAATACGCAAATGTTTGCAATATACTATTATTTATTTAAAAAGAGACATTACATTTATATACGGTGTCGTAATGATACAAAAAATTATATCTGTTTTTTTTGTGGCTGGTTTTTCTTCTTCTACTTGTATATCCTCTACAGCTCTTCATTCTTCATTCAAGAACTGTGAGGGCAAAAACTGCACGAACATTGAAGAAACAGCCATCGCCATCGGTCTTTTTAATAACGGTTAATAATAGCGGCAGAAAACTACGTTCAAGGGATTATACCAAATATAGTGCAGTGTAATCATGCAGTGAGTATAGAAAATATACAGGAGGACGATCCTTTAATGTATTCAGTAACGGGCGACCCTCAACGCAAGTTTACGCCCTACATTAAACAATGATTTCTTCACGAAAAATTGCTCGATTCGCTAGGAAAAAAAATCGGTGTATACCTTAAGCTTTCCACTTATTACCAATCGAGTTTCAAATGTATAAGTTAATTAGAACGGCTCTGTTACTCATTAAAAAGATAATGACTCGTATCTCGGCTGCTATTGGTTCTACAGGAAACACTTTTTTTATTCATGTAATAGTCACCGCAATCGAATGCGGTGACTATTGTTGAATAAGTTGAAAATTGACAAAATTGTTTTTCGTTAATAAAAATTTAATTTGTTTAGGAAAAAATCTGAAAATTGGCAAGCTGTAGGATACTGTTATTACCTACCGATTGCAATAGTTTTGATCAAGATCGGTACGCTGTGACAAGCTGGGGAGCGTTTCGAAATTTCAAATTTACAGTGTTCCAAAAGGTCGCCATATTAAAATTTTTCAATCGGACGCATCGCATTTTGTTAAGCATTCTAAAGGCTTTGTGATACTCCCAATTTCAAGAATTCAATTTCAGAATTTTTTCCTATATTTCAACCAATTTTTATTTTTTCTCATTTTTTAACTTTGGCACTAAATATCGCAGCAAAAATATTTTGTCATTTTTTTAAATGCTTAATCCTTACGTAAAATCGTCCACTGAACAACTTTTGTTCGAAACTTTTTTCTCTAAAATCATTATGTTTTCTATTATTGAGAGAAAAGTGAAAAAAGTACCGTTTTTAAAATTATTTTCCAATAAAAAACCTTGACGAGCATATCGCTTATTGTAACTTTTTGAATAGCTTACTGTATACGTTAATATATTTCATTCAAGCCCTATTTCTGCGGGGTCCGTCCAAGGTCCAAATCAAAACCTCTATTAATAAATGATATTAATATATTAATATTATACGAGTACTATTAATCAACTATTTTAGAATGGAAGATTTTTTCCGTTGGGTGACAAAGATGAAAACAACAAATTGACATATTTTTCCTGTTATACATCTTTTAGACTTACTAGGGTAGATTATAGAAGATAGAAGAAAACTTTGAGAAAAGCTATCTGACTTATCTGAAGTTAAAAATTGATCTGAGGTACAAATTGATATTTAAAATAAGTCTGTAAGTTTAAAATAAGTAAGAATTATAAATGAAATAAGAAATTGACAATTGAGTCTGACGTTCTGAATTCATTTAAAATATCAATTGAAGAAATTGTAGAAAAAGTTCTTCTAACGTTTTTTTATTTATTACCTAATTCATATTTCTATTAATTCATTCGCATTTTTGTTTTGTTTAACTAAAAAAAAAGATTTTTTTTATAAAATTGTAACCAAAGAAATTTATTAATTTAAAAAATAAATGATTTAGTTCAAAAACAAATTTAAATAATAAAATATTTAAATGAGTTTTTTTTTTATTTTTTATCTGTGTTTACACTTAGCACAACGTGTTTCGCGTAAAAAATGTGACAATGATAGAAAAAATGTGTAAGCCCCAGATAAAAAAAACATGTTTAAGTTCAATAAACATGGCCTTTTCCCTAATTTTATGAAAAAAAGTCCAATTTGGATTGTTCGGTATACAATGAAAAATAAATTATTATATAGTTACTTTAAAAAAATCTATGTATAATATGATTATTCTTAAAAAAATCTTAGTTGCTTTTATTTTATATTGCTGCTCTGCTGTAGTTTTCCTAATTGTATTTTTTTTTTCAGGTAAGTTACATCACAATGCTACCTCTGGTTTTAGTATAATTGCGATTCTTATATTTCGCTTATTTTCTACAGAACAGCAATTTAAATCCAAAACAGTATTTTTTAATTTAAATACAATAATTACGGAGTAGGTAAGTGATATTAACTTAATCTTATTTGAGGATATCATCACACCGCCGGAAATTTACAGTTAACTAATATAATCTATACTAACAATGTATCGGTCCCATTCGATTATCCATCGTAAGACCATGATTTACCACCAATTGCTTTCATTTTCCCACCTTTAGTAATAAAGTTATTGATTGAAATAGTTTTTGGTTCAACTTGAAATAATGGTGCCATCCATATTGGGCAAGTTATTACAGTGGAGAACGATTTTTCCAGTTTAACGACACCACAAGACGATTCACATATCACTTGTTTCATATCAACATCCCCCAGAAAAAACCCACGCTCTTGATATGCATCATCAAATACGGACCAATTTCACATGCACTGGAAAGCCAAAAGAAACCACTTTTGACCACCTCGGAAAAAAATTACCATCCCCTGGAAAATAGCGCACGCTATACTCTATGAAATTCGGGCCAACTTCACACCCACTGAAAAACCAAGAGTGTCTTCCCAGGGGTTGAAAACGTTTTCGCCACCCGGAAAAGATTTTACAACCACACCAATTCACGTCCCGAAAATAGCTCGTGCGATATATGTACCAGTTTGAATTTGGGCGAACTTTTTAGCCACTGAAAAACCTAAAGGGTGTCCTCTCGGAGGTTGAAAACGTTTTACCACGCCGAGATAAGATTTTTACCACCCCACCCTTCCATTTTACCACCCACTGGAAAATAGCCCGCATGCTATACGGACTCTATTATATTCGGGCAAGTTCTCATCCACAGAACCACTATACAATACCACTTTTTACCACCCCGCAAAAAGATTTTGCTACTCTACCAATTCATTTTACCACCCACTGATATACTGACCTACCAGATTTAATTGAGGCCAACATGAACTGAAAAAGCATAATGCCCAGAAACATCATACACTGAAAAACACTTTTTTTTCTGTGCTCGTTACTAAAAATATAGTGCATAACTAAAAAGTAGTAAAAGCCCCGGGTGGTCCCCTTTTGGCTCTCCAGTGCATGTGAGATTGGCTCCTTTTTGATGAGCGCGAGTTTTTCCGGGGAATCTTAAAATGAAACGAGTGACAGTGAAGTTCTTTTGTGGTGCGGTTAAACTGGAAAAATCGTTCCTCGCTCTAAAAACTTGCCCCGCCAATGTAATCTATGGTTCCCGTTGAAAAAATCCTTTTGATTCAAGAACTGTATTACTAAAGGTGGTAAAACGAAATGAATTGGTGGTAAAACATGGTCTTACGATGGACAATCTAATGGACGTTTTACCACCCAGCCAGATTTTTTTCAGGCTAACAAAGGTAATTTTTTCAAAAGTTTTTTCCAACTAGTGTGTCACTACGTTTGAACGTTACAGTACATGTAATATAAATTAATATAATACATTAATTGGGAAAATTAATTTCTGTCTAAAAATTACACATGGGGACAGTATTCTTCCCAAAAACCATTAATGTAATGGTTTTTATTACGTATATATCCTCGAGTGAAATGTTGTGTAGCGTGGCGTGAAGCTATTAGGGCTCGTTCCCAGTTCATTATTTTTATTGCAATAGATTCTTAATAATCGATTGTATGTTGTACGTCTATAATGGCTCTATATGACAAGTCGATACTGATGGAATATTCACATGAAATCTTTTATGAGGTATCGCTTGTCGTTTTATTTCAAGAGTATCGCGAAGGATCACGTTATTTCTGGGATTTTCAACCAAACGAGCTATTTTCTTTCCCATAATGTAAAATAAACAGTACCTACAATTTTTGTCACGAGGCGACGTCGATATACACCGAATAAATCATAGAGAGACTTGGAAAATAATAATAATATAATATCTCTACCCCTCATTCTAACACAAAAAAAAGCACGTACCGTTGTAAGCAAAAAAATAGGACCACTATTTTTTTCTAATATAAATTTGTCTCTATTTGAATGCTTACAATGAATGTTGATAACTAACTAATATCACAAAAATTATTATAGATGTATACAACTAGATTTTAGAAAAAAACGCCATAAGACTCGTCCTATCATTTTTTTGCTCACGACTATACCACTGATTTGCCGTATTCCGAATGTGATATTCTTATATAAGACAACTGTATTTCCTGAATACAATAATTTAGCGACTTAATACAAAGACGAAATTAAACCATTAAATCATAGGTACCTACATATGTTGCTACAAATTTTTCCCCAAAAGGGTAAGGAGAAAGTAAACAGTCGGTGCATTAACGTAGGAACAAAAAAGGGATCTCAAGGCCACTAGCCACTAAAATTAAGGTTGTTATAGCGTGAGACCTATATATGTAAAAAAAAGAGTGTGTTCCTACTTCAAGAAAACGAGGCAACTCGGTATTTGCTGTCACCAGCACAATTTAATAAAATTTGTATTACATCAAGAAGTAGCAGATTTACTGTGCTGTTTATGAATAAAAAAAGAACCTACCATATAACCTACCTATAAATTTAAAAATAATTTAACAGTGAGGGTTAAGTTACTTGTGGCCAACGGTGACTGTTAGATGTCAAAAATACCTCTAGCTACATCAAAGGTTGTAAATAAGAACGGTCTTGGTTCGTATCCTGAGTAAACTCTTGTACACAAAAAGTTCCATAACCCCCATGGCTAACAAACCAAATTAATATAAAGTGCAGCAATATTATATGTATATAATTATATAGTACACCGATACAAATAGTACGGTGAATAAAAAAGTAATATGTAAAGCTTAGCTGGTTAAGTAACGGCGTAGTCCAGAGCCCGTAGAGATAATAACTAAGCAATCTTTAGGCAAAGCCCTCAGACAGATGACAAGGAGAACTCTCGTATCAAGTGTGAGTGTCCGAACAGCGAGTCGGTCTGCGACTTCAGCCTCGAAAGGTACTCGTCTAGAGATTTATTTGTCCCCAGTAAAAAAACCATGTGTAGAAATACGGTTGTAATATCTATACAGTGAATATGCAAAACGAAGCATATTTTCAAGGCGCTCTGGATAACGCTACGTAACAAACTTAGTTCGCGCATTAATGAGCAAATTAAATTAAATGACATTTACCTTGTTACTAAGGGTTTTTATCTAATATGTCCTGTAGAATACAGAGGTCTGCTAACTACTTATAGAAAGAGGAAACTTATCCAGAGTATCAATAATAGGGCACAAATGTGTGCTACAGTGACCGCGTACCCTCAAACTGTGTCAAAAATCCAACTCTCCATCAGCATCACATCAAAATATTAACCATAAACCAATGTGTAGGAGAAAACAAAATGTGCTGTAATACAATTTCCTTAATACGGATGATCTCGGATCATAAAATATTGCAGCGTAGCACGACATAGGCAGGTGAGGCCCAAAATTTGAAAAACGGAAGATGAGCGCCGAGGAAATGACATTGGTACCAATTTCATGCTCGTAAAACGATTAGTGACTTTAACTAATTTGAAAGAGATCATAGTCGTCCTATATATATTTGCAAATTTAATTATTTTACTTAGTATACGAGTAACTCCTATAATGAGCCTATAACAATATATGAAACTAGGAACAAACAAAGAGCAATACATGAAACTGAAACATCTCAAAAATCAATTGGTCAAAGATCAGAGGTCAGAGGATGATAGATAAAGAGTCAGAGGATAAAGATAGAGAGATAGAGTATTAGGCATACATTTATCTAGAAAATGTTAAACTTTAAAATACCTAAAATCTTGTAGAATCTATTAAAACTACTTTTCCTAGCATATAAGAAAATATTGAATTACAATATAATAGAATAAGCACTTAAAGAGAAATAAAAAAAAAGAAAAGAGAAAAAAATAGATTACATACCTAAGATCATAATACAATAGGTACAATACATAACTAAGATCAAATAAATAATTTTAGTTTTGACCAAACAAGCAAATGTTCACCTAATATTTTACAGAATTGCAATAATATATAGGGTATTCCATTTAAAATAAACAAGTTGATGACATCTTCCGGTGTAATTGGAGGTGTTTCGCGGACGGCATTACCATTTCATTTCAGCAGGACGTGTTCGAAACCAAAATCTCACCTGCAAAATTTTCAAAATTCAAATCAAGTAATCTGCGAAATTAATATTCTAATGGTTGTCACCGTGAGACACCCTGTAGGTATATATTGCCTTCTAGCATTCCTGAAACCGTAGATACGGTATTTTTGTCGCCGAATTCCCGATAACTTAAGCCTAATGGCGAGGATTAATGGCTTCGTGTGTCTCTTTTGGTCTCATCCCCGGAGATGCCACTTTTATCATAACCGAGGTGTTTGAACTGGCAGTGACCTCGTTCGCCGCATCAAGCGGTAGTTTGCGCCGTCCCTTCCGGGGTGGTACATCTCATCAAACCTTCGCCTTATAAATATTATATACATGAATACGTACGGCTGCAATTTGCTGACTGATAAGCCACGTACTGCCTAATAAGGAAATGATAGTGGAATTTGATATGACATCATCTTGACTATGCGAGCGGCGGGGGTCTCGTTTATGCATCGTTAGGCGTGCTGTAATTTATCGATTACTATCTAAATAAGAGTATTAAATTATTATTAACCGATCCCTAGTTCCTGTGAGATTTTAGTACAGAACAGTAACAGGGAGTTATGTAATTTACCGGGTCTACACTAAACGTTGTATACTAAAGTCCGCCTCATGAGAGTTGAACAACGACGTACGAGAGGGAAGGGCGATAAAATATGCAATACAGGCTCCTTACTGTCAAGCTCAGCATCTTCTTTGTGTAAGTAACTAGTACAAAAATAAGATAGGAACCTTTGTAATTAATTCCGGATTCGAATTCTTTCCGATGTTATGTGGCGGACTTTCGTTAAAACTCTTTACGTTATTCCACAATTGTTCCAGTTTTTGGGCATCTAATTGGCGACTCGCCAGCCATTAACTGTGGAAATAAAGACTCTGTCTTCAGAATCGTGATCAGCTACTTCGAAAACCCCCGAGTGGAATTTTCCAACCATTTTTAGCATTATTTAACGAAATTTCTAATTTTTCAACAATCAGGCCATCAAAATTGGCTAGTTTCTGCGTTACATATGGTAAAATGGCTAAGTCGTCAGTACTTTCTCATTTTTCACGTCTAATTTGAACCGACTAGATAACTCTTGAAGTTTTGCATAAAACATTACCAATAAGTCTTTTAGGGTGGTGAATTCAAATCGGTCCCGATTCTGGCGTGTTCTGGAGAGCGATAGTTTCTAGAGAGCGACTACCTCTGCTATATTATACCTTCCGATTTAATAATAGCTATTTATGTAACCAGTTGGGAAAAGTACTATTTTATGTAATGAGCAGTTTTTTGCGCAAATCTGCAAATGGATGCGAGTTACACAAAATAGTGTTTCCCAACGTGTTCATACAAGATTTTTTTCTAATTTTCTCTAATTTTCTATTTTTTTCTAATTTTTTATTTTATGAGAAGAAAACTCTGAATTTTATACGTTTAAAAACAATCCAGTAGGTTTTAACGGTGTGACAGCTTGTCACTTTCATAGCTTGTCAGGTCTAAATAACTTACTATGAAATGAACTTTACAAAACCAGTTGCGTAATATTTTCCTTTTCGTAACTGGTTGTGAAAAGTAACACGTTTCCTAACGTCAAAGGGTTTTGAAAAGTATCACTTTACATGTCAAAATTAGAAAAAAATATATTGGAGACTGAAAAACCAAGAAAATTAGTATTTTTGTTCAAGTATTACGTCCTTACGTGCTCCAGTTATAAATCCTAATTAACGAACGTAAAGCTGAAGACGTAATATTATTTATATGTTTATCAAACAACAGTTTATTGTTTAATGTTTCACCCAAGTCTAAAATAAACAAATTCATATAAATTAGTACCATCGAAATTAATAAGTAACGAAACAAAGTAAAATCTAACAGCGGCTCTTATTCAAACACAACTTGGCGTAATTCCTTAAATTAAAATTTGGCTTAGGTACTGAATATGACAGCTCAATCTACTTTGATGTTCCACACAGATACTGGCACGCTGGATGGGAGATTTCGTCAAAATCTTACTCCTGTTAATAACCCCCGTACCCTTGATCCCTTACACAAAATCGATTTCAGCACAATTCCCTCAACAATATTTGGTTATCTAAAAATAAACACCCTTTCGACATTGGCATTATAGTAATCAAGGTACCAAGGGTGTTATAAGGAGAATAACGCACAGAGGTCGAGGGGCCCTCGGGAATGTACGTCGACCGAGGGCGTCATTCCGATGTCCTATTTGTCTGTTATTTAATTTAAATTTTTTTGACACTTACGATTTTTTAATTTGACTTCTATTAGGTATGTTGACAACGATTTCATTTAAATCAGAAAAATCAAAATTGTTTGTAAACGCATTGCATGGCAACGCATTTAATTCTTATTGGCGGTAATAAAGGTTATTTTAATTTCTATTTTAAAATTGATTTATTTCCATGGTTATAAATTTATATTGCCCAAGGGCGTTATTTCTCGTCTAATATATCTCCATTTTCGATTTCGGTTTTTCGATTTAGCAACAAGAGTGGGTGGTATCATTTAAGGTCAGTTTAAGGTTTATTTCATCTCGATTTTTTACTCTATGGCCAATATAACAGATGACATTTATCAGGATTAAGCTTTAAATTGTTGTTTTTCGAATAGTTCGGAAGCAGGGATCGTAAATCAAAATTGGAACCTAATGCAATGTCACGAGGATGAAATGAGTGTGATAACTGTGTATCGTCCGCATATAACTGAATTTTACAATTATTTACACAGGAAATAATGTATAGTTTGGCACAAAATAAAGCGTATTCTAAAGCGTAATCTAGCGTATCAAACCCTTTAGAAAAATGTAAGAGAATAAGCGCAGTAAAATTACCTATATCGATAGCCGAGAAAATATTGTCGGTAATATTTGAAAGAGCAGCGGATGTCGGTACTATACATATCCTTTACGAAAACCAGATTGGAGGTGTGACCCAATATTATTGCCTATTACATAATCATAAATTTGGCCTTCAATTACTTTTTCTAGAACTTTCGACAAAGCGGAGAGTGATTGGTGGTTGTGGAGTGATTGTGGAAGTCACAATATACCAGTCGATTTTTCATTTTTGGTAGAGGTTTAGTTATTGATAACTTCCAAGTTAAAAAAATGGCCAATCTCGAAACAACAATTTATAATATGGATTATATGATTATAAATAACTGGTAAGCAATATTTTAGCATAAGATACGAGACTATTAGATTTTAATTTGGAAATTATATTCTACAAATCAGCAACGGTTGCAAATTTAAACTGAAAAGATAAATTATTATTAAGTTTACTCGAGGGATATTTGGTTACAGTAGCGATACAGTTATTTGTTCTGAAAATAATTAATGATTATTTGGAACTTCTTAATAATGTCTTGTATAATAAGACACATTGAAAGTGACTTACTTGTCTTAGATGATAAATGCTGATATGTATATTTACATGCGGACTCGATTGGACCATTGTTCGGTTGCAACAGTCTAATTCAGACACAGTTTTTAATAGTTTTCTTTTAAATTTGTTTAGTGGGGCGAGGAAACATTTACTAACGACTTGAGTAATACATTTTCGCTAAAGTACAATTTTCTTGACAGCCTAAAAAAAGCGTGAAACACGAAAATTGAAAAGGCAAGTAATTTCACAAGCTCGAGCCTGGAGTTAAAAAAGCAATTTTCGGCTAATTCTGTTTAATTATTTACGTTTTACACTGAGAGCACTCCTCTTTGTAAAATTGGCAGTCAAACTGCTATATCATATTTATTCCTGTTACGATATATTTTCACGCGGCTCTTCTCACGCTTTCAAAGGAACTTATATAAGCCGGAGGTTTCCCTCAGTTATATTTTACAGTAGTGTCAATTATACGGCTATGAAAATTGTCTCTTTGCATTTACCCAGACGGACCATACAGGCGAAAAATCGATAAAAGGTTGCATGAACTATGAAAAGAAAAACCAATTAAAGCGCTTATTAATTATTGTTGTAAGTTATTTCGTAAAAGACCGGTCCACCACGCTTAGGTTGTATTCCAAACATGTTGTAAACAACGATGCGCCATGTAAGCACAAAGTTTGACCTGTTAAGCGACGTATTTATCGTGTTTCGTTGGAGTGCAATGTTTAATACCTTTAGTTAATTATTCGTGTTTCAATGATGGCTTCTATAGCTGTAGGTACGAAAGCATTTCAAAATAATTGCATCAATTTTCGGATTCCTGGAACTATATTTAACAAACTACTAACAATTTTCGAGTAAACTAAAGATCTCGTAGAGTAAAAGTAAACTTTTATGCCACTTTACCGGATAATACCGGAAATAGAAAATAGTTCATATTTCAAGGGAAATAATATCATGACTCCCGCAGTGCGTTATCCAAATTTGTTGCAAACAAATACCGTGGCGTCCGAAATTATTTCCGTCACTAGACATTACGTGTGATGTAGCAATACCGGAAATAGAACCGTCTTCTTTGTCCGAATACAAATCCATGTAGCTATCATCCTATCATCACTAGACCCTTTCAAGTTTATCAAGTTATTAGTGGGTTCACTTTCTATTCCTATATTTGACTGTTTGCAAATAATCATCTTCTATTTTGATCACATGTTGACACCGTTTCTGCCACTCATCTACAGTTATTTTATTAAGTTATTCTTCCCCTATACGTTTGACATAATCTAGTTTAAACGTTACATTCTTTGAGATACAACGTACCTAGGCGTTGTTTTAACTGTGGCCCAAATTTCGTTCAAATCTGGATGATACCGTGGATGATAGGTACGTAAAACAGTGTGATCATGTGCATGTAACATCTCATCAAATTTGTAGATTGCATATTGTTTATTATTTTTAATCAATTCATATAATTCAGGTTTCAAGGCAGTTGGTTGAAAATATATATTTAGTGAGCCATTCTATCATCTCCGCTTTCTTAGAATTTGAAATAGGAGCTCTATTAACCTGGATATTATGGTAAGGACATTATCGGTTATTACAATGGAATTAGCAATTGGATTTAATTTTTCTTCCAGCCATTTACCATATTTTTCCGAATTCATTTCACAATGACAATTTCAGAATTCATTTCAGATTTTGGTACCTGATTTAAATATTAAGTGACCATTAGGTATAAAACTCATTTCTCCTCCTGCATTATTCTTGATCCTTTAGATATATTTGCAAATAATTCTTTAGCATGTACGTTTCATTCAAACATACTATTGGTCTGTTCTAACTACGGAAATATATTTTTTTAAGTATTCAATTCGCAATGCTCTGATATCCATTTTTTTCAATAAGGACTCCTCTGTTATTTTGTATTCCCTCCACTTGAAGCTCAGTTTATTTTCAATCGTTCTTAATGAAGTTTCGGAGGGATTGAGACCCAAATTTTGGATAGCAGTTTTTTTTACTGTAACACGACAACCTTCATGTTTATGAAAATTGTAAATGATTTGTCGAATGCCTCGAGATTGATATTCCGGTATATCCGTGACTGTTGATCTTCTCACACGTTTCTTGTAGGGCTGGAAAATTTTTTCTTCACAGCTACTCTCTAATTAATTTTGGGCTTCTTTAACCGCTCTCTCAATGGTATCCACAGAAATACCTAAGAAAAAAAATAGCACTACATTATTTAAAATTCACTAGAACAGATTGTAAAATATATTTTTTTCCATTTTCAATACGTTAAGTAAATGTAAGTGGTTAAAGAAACGTGTGTAAAACAATATTTTTTTATTTTGCTTATATTTTTCTTGAGAAAAGTTTAATGCTTATTATTAACTTATGCCTTGCTAAAGGAATATCTCACTAGGTATGTGGCTCATGTGTGTTAGTTAATGATTTTAATATATAATATAATTAAAAAATATTTTGACAGTGATAATAGCATACCTACAATGTGTATAAACAATTTTAAGACATATCTATGTTAAAAATTTGTAGATATGTTAATTTTAAAGACGATCTTAAAATGTAGTTTAAATCGTTTATTTATTTACATATTATAATAATATGTTTTCTGGTAGTCCTGAAGAAGCTTTTGAAATATTTTTATTTCTATCCTAAACCGACGAAATAAACACTTGATTATTATTAACTCACCTGTCACTTGGAAAGTTTTATCTTTCAGTTCCTTCAATGTTCCGAATCACTTTGCTATTATATACATTGAAAACTATCTCATATGCCTGAGTTTTAATTATAGGTTTGTAAGGTTTGCTGCACTTAGACGAAGACATTTCTTAACAAAAGAAATGGTTTAATGTTCACAATAGAAACACTTGTATTTAGTACGTACTTGTACGTACTCCAGTTACGTAACCTCACAATTACTCCACAGGTGGTTGAGGGACCAGACGATAGAACGAAATTCGCGCAGCGCCACCATAAATTGCGTTTGCAGTACCTATATGACATGACACGCATATGTTTCACATTATCGTAGATAAGATATATCATTATATATGTTTATTCATACACTTGACCTTTCTCCCCTTGAAATACGATTCATAAGGTATCTCCATTTAAGATCCATAAGTTAATTTACTGATATATAAACATATATAAAAATATACATGAAGCATGATGAGAATCAGAACATTGCAGGATAAAATAAAGACGCAAAGGACCCTGCTGGCACGGTGTGTGGGGGAGAATAATTCTGAAATATCCTGCGTATGATAGAATCCTAGGGCGATCATTTTCTATGTTAACGAGTGGTAGTGTCGACATTAACAGACATATTCACTCATGAAACGCTGTGGAACTGAAACACATATAAGATTAAGTATTATTGTAACTCATAGTGACGCCTCAGCAGTTATGGGTCATCAATATCTACAACTACTGATATAACAGTGTGAGAAAGAGATTGGTTCGTTGTGACCCGCGAATCCGCCATATTACCGATTTTATTACACCGAATTTTATAACACACTTTTTAAATTTTATCACAAACTATTATTAAATGATACAACTTTAACATTATCTAATTATTTACACTGCCTGCCAATAGGTTGGAATAATTCAAAATTTTAATGTAATTTGGATGCATTTTATCTTCTGATAATATGGAATATCAAAATACGGTTTTCAGGACGTTTTAGGAAATTTCATTGGTAATAAATGGCCTGAATATTATCATGTTCCTATCGTGCTCAAAAAGGAATATAAACTAGATAGGGGTGTAAACTAAACCCGAACAAAAAAACAAAATTTCATTCTTACCGAGAATTTAGGAAAACCAAAATCGAGATAATTTTTTTATATTATTTTTTAATATTTTTTAATTTTATTTGCAGCATGAGGGATACAAATGTAGCACGTTACAATTGTACTGACGCGGGTTGTTACATTTGTACCCCGGCGATATTTTTATAACTGTAGTACATAATAAAACGTAACCTCAAAATAATGTGGGTTTTTAAAGACATATTATGCTAAACATCAACTATATATTTTTGCGAGAAATGTGGACATGCAAAGGCTATACCAAAAAGACGGAAAAACTTAAATTTTACTTACCTGCCTATAAAATAAACAATCTACAGTAGTAACTTTTTACCGGTATCACCTAGGCCGCTTAAACTAACAAGCAAATTACATCACATCAACACATGTTCATACGCTCTGTTGCCAGATTCAGAAATTTAAGCTAAAAGTTTCCACAGCTATTGCTACATTCGTACCACGTTACAATAAAATTGTACCCGACCTCCCCTATAATGTAAAAAAGATATGTATAAAATATCGATTTTAGGTTACCGATGGTTAACCTAACCTAGGATCACCGAATTTGACTCGGAGCGTTCCTGGTTCATACTTTATCGATTATTGCTCGTTAATTTAATTTGAATATCCAGAAAATATATCGCGTTTAAGAATTTACAAACAAATTCTTATGGTATTTTACTGCAGAGCTTTTAGATGCCGGAATCAAGTGACATAATATGTACATTAGGGGTAATATTCTCTCCATAAGGATGTGTTATTTTCGCATATACATTATAAATAAGACTATATACTATAAAAGTATATAACACATTATTCGTATCCCATGGGGCTCGCTCACGGGTATGTTGTTGCAGGCATAAGAGTATGCCTGCTGTATTGATATGACAGTGTATTTGATACACTTGCAGAAATACATACTTATTGATTATTTAAAAGCACTATGACGAAAATTGAAGGAGTGAAAAATTTGCCATTCAATTTATTCAATCAATAACTCCACAGGTAAATGAAAAAAGGAAATGTGCCTCTTGCAAACTACACTGCTGGTCAATAGGTCGGAATAATTCAAAATTTTAATGTAATTTTAGATGCATACGTCTTCTGAATAATATGGAATATCAAATACGGTTTTCAGGGTGTTTTTGGAAATTTCGTTGGTAATAAATGGCCTGAATATTATATTTCGATCGTGCTCACAAAGGAAATATACGGGGTGTAAACTGAACCCCTACAAAAAATCAAAATTTCTTTCTTACCGAGAATTTAGAATTTACAAAATCGAGATAAAATTTTTCTACCAGGGTAGCCTATGGACGAATTCGAAAAAAAAAATTGGCCGTTTGTTTTTTAAATCGGTTATTTTCGAATCCACGGGGGCTTTATTGAAATTAGGACATTTTTTTTGGAAATGCATCTCGTACATGCCTCTAACTGTCTCAGTAGATAGAATTTCATTTTTTGTGCATGGTGCCTGGGAAAACATTTATTAAGCATGTGTCACAAAAAGTCTGTAAATTTTGTTACGTTCACTTTTAGTAGTTAACCATTTTGTAATCCGAAATGTGTTGTAGGTATATTTGACGGATTTTGAACAGTGACTACTCTTTTGCATGTGTTTAATTCAGGTCCGCATATTCATTATTCTATTGTCTATAGTCTATTGCATTTCGTTCATATTGCCACAGCGCATTTTCTGGGTCGTTACCACAAATATCTTTGTTCAAATCTGTGCTTTCTTAATATTTTGTGATGGACACGTGCAGTTCTGTAACGCTGCTCTATGATATGCTTGCCACACATTGGGAGTCGCGTGGTTTTCTTTCTTTTCCCGGTTCGAGCTGAAGCCGGTTGGCGTGCTAGCAGTGTGTTAAAAATTGTTTTTAGTGGTTTCCCAATTAAATAACGTCATTGTACGTTCCGATATATCGGGATATAATAGGGGAAGTCACTATTCATGTATTGAGATTTTAGATCTGTACATGCCACCATTCGTGGGATTAATAATAAACTTTAAATTAACACGTTGATGTAAGCCATTTTGTCTGGATGTAAGGCATGCTGGTTGCGAAAGGCTGTCCGCAGGGAGGTGTTTTATCACCACTGCTATGGAATCTGGTTCTTGACAGCTTCCTAAACCACCTCAACGTGGAAGGATTCTACACAATTGCATACGCAGATGACTTAACGATACTTCTTAATGGAAAATTCGAAGGAGCTCTCTGTCAAAGAATGCAGATGGCCCTAAGAATAATCGAAAATTGGTGTGAGGAGTATGCCCTATCCGTCAACCCCAGGAAGACGGAAATGGTACTCTTTACAAGGAAAAGAAAACTGGAGCCAATGAGAGCACCTGTTCTCCTAAACACAGCACTAAATTTTGCACCACAGGTGAAATACTTGGGGGTAACTTTCGATGCTAAATTAAACTGGAATCTTCACCTCGAAAGAAGAATAAATAAGGCCTACATATCATACGAGCAGTGTCGCAGGACAGTAGGGAAAACCTGGGGAATGAAACCCAGGGTGGTCCTGTGGATTTACACTGCTATCATAAGACCAATGTTAGCCTATGGAGCTGTTGTCTGGTGGCCCAAGAGTCAACAAATAACAGCAAAACTCAAGCTAGGCCAGGTACAAAGAGTTGCCTGTCTGAGCATAACCGGAGCCATGCGAACAACACCAACGAGAGCAATGGAGATAATGCTGTGTCTTCCACCGCTAGACCTACATCTAGAAGAAGTGGCTCTGACTACCATGACTCGCCTTAAATCTGTTGGCATACTACCAAATGCAAGCTGTGGCCAAACCAAAAGCCGCCTGTGGACTGAGGCTGTCAGAAAGATACCCCTTTTACAGGCATGTGCAGATGGTATTCCGCCTCGGCTTGTCTTTGATAAACCTTACACCATACATACTACTGGTGAAGACGAGGCCGGCGTTGAAGGTGTAAACTATGTCTTCACGGACGGATCAAAGAAAAAGGATGGAGCAGGCTGTGGTATATATTCCAGGAATCTGCGACTCCGATGCAGCTGGACTATGGATAAGAATGCCAGTGTAGTAGAAACAGAACTCGCTGGTATAACCATAGCCGCACAAGAGATTGCTCGCAGAGAAATAACGGGCAAGACAATAAGAATCTGCACAGATAGTATACAATCACTACTGGCCCTGAAAAATTATAAAATAACTAAAGGATCAACATGGGAATGTCACCAAGCACTTGTGAGAGCATGTCAGATGAATAACATCTGCCTGTGCTGGGTCAAAGGACACTCACAATGCAACGGCAATATAGAAGCTGACAAACTGGCCAAGAAGGCAGCCAACCTGAGTATCCTTGGGCCTGGTCCTTCAAGTACGCTACCAGTTGCAGCGAAACTTCAATTAATAAAGGAAAACACCCACATAAAATTTAAGACGTTATGGGATGAAACAAGTAGCTGTCAGCTGGCCAGAAATCTCTTGAGATATCCCAGCGAAGAGACGGCGAGGAACTATCTGGCAATGTCCAGGGGTAAACTGCGATTTGTTACAGGAATCCTAACCGGACACTGCCGGGTAAGGAAACACCTCTATAACATGAGACAAAGTGACACACCCATCTGCAGAGGATGTGAACAAGAAGATGAAACGATCGAGCATGTACTTTGCGAATGTCCCGCCGTGTCATCGACCAGAGAATCCATATTGGGGGAACGTTGGCCTTCTATGGCCAATTTCAGGGAAATGCCCCTGGGCAACATCATCACCTTTTGTACAACATTGGGCTGGTCGATGACCTAGGGAGACATTTCCCTCACGGAGGAAGCACAAGGGGTCCAATGGGGCCTAAGTGCAGCGGATCTCGATCCGCACACCGGACATATTCCAGAAGCCATTTTGTCTTTTTTGAAACCGCGTGGTCACATTTTATTTTGCCTCTTTTGTGTTCTTGAGAACCTGCGTTACATCGAACTGGCAATAGTTAGCTGAAGAGCACAGCGAGATTATCTCTTCGAAGTCGTTCGTCCAACAATTTGAGCTTGTGTCGTCGGTATTGTGTGTAAAGTCACTCCACCTTTTCTACCTTTTTCATCTTTAAGAACACCTTTAACAACCGTTAAGAACGTCTGTTTTACACCACTTTCCTTTTAAACCACCTTCTGGAGTCCATCGGCCCCCTGCACCGGAACATAGTTAGTTACAGGACCACCGACTGGACAAGTTACTGCATAATAACACAGATAAGCTTAGCTTTAAGTATGTTAACAGGAGACACCCCCTGTCTGTTCGATTTAACATTGTTATTGCGTACCTACCATGGTAGGTTATACAATATTTAACGAATACCTATATCAATTCACCTAATTACTTCTGTTTGATCAACCTATTTGGTTAGGCATTGTTCCATACCCCTTTATTTCTTTTGTGTATACTGTTTGCGGATTGCGGAACTCATAGTGCACTTTGACAAACCGTTTATCTTTTTTTTTGTCGTATAAACTATATGTATTATTGTACTTATTTGCTGCGCCTCGCAGGTATACGTACCACATTTCGGTAATTTTTTTTGTATGAAATTTTAAACTTTAAAATTTTTTTTTGTATTACCAAATTTGTATATTAAATCTAGTGGTAAGTTATTGTGTGTGTTATTTTTTTCTTTCCCCCAACTATTACAGAAAGTGCCCGTAAGAGTATTCGATACCCACGACAACTTGGGAGCTTCTGGCTTAGCTGCGCAAAAGCCAGTGGCATCCACGGGAATTAGTGACTTCGGTAATTATGAACTCATTAATTTATTTTAAATTTTATTTTTATTTTTATTTTGAAGAGATGAGCTAGCTTAGGCAACCTTTTTTATTGCCCACATTAATTCGCGATTGAATTACTCCAAAAAGTGGTAATAATGTAAATTAGCTGTGTGCAAAACCCTGTATAATTAAAATGAACGATAATTTTAAGATTTTAAATCTGTGAATGGAAACCTTAGACAAATATCTTGATCGGATTAGTATCATCATAATTACAACTTCTTTGTAATTACACGGTAGATCCCTATATAAAACATTTAAAAAAACCTGCGGTAATAACTAGTGGGCATGAACTGGGAATGAACTGGGTGTGCAACTGGTGGTGGGTATTGTAACAATGAAATCACCACTGGAAACAAAAAATGTTTTGTTTGACATTTGGTAATGCATTAGCAGAATATCTAAATATTGTGTTTATACTGTTCATGTCGATAGTTTAGATTGAAAAGTAATTCAATTTTCATATAAACAAGTGGTTGTGGGCCTGTTGACATAGACCTGTGATTTCAAATAACCCCATAAAAAGAAATCTAATGGTGTTAAATCACACGATCTAGGGGGCCAATTCTGATCACCGAAACGAGAGAGTACACGGCCTGAAAATGTCTCATGCAGTAGTTGAATTGTTTCACGGGCTGTATATGGCATGTGGCACCGTCTTGTTGATACCACATATTGGCCACATCAATATCATCCAATTTCGGCAGAAAGAACTGTGTTATCATGTCGCGATATCGTGCACCAGTAACAGTCACTGCTTGACCAGCCTCATTTTCAAAAAAATATGGTCCAATTATGCCTCGAGCCCACAATCCACACCAAACAGTGACACGTTGTGGATGCATTGATTTTTCGACAATCACATGTGGGTTCTCAGAACCCCAAAAGCGGCAATTTTGGCGATTAACAAAGCCATCAAGGTGAAAATGTGCTTCATCGCTTAGGATGATGTTGCTCGAAAAATCAGCATCCATTTGTTGATGTTCAATAATCCATTCAACGAACTCTCTTCGCTGTGCATGGTCATTAGGCTTCAGTTGTTGCGTTAATTGAATTTTGTAAGCATGGAGACACAGATCTTTAGTGAGTATACGCTGTAGAGAGCTTCTTGAAATTTGCAATTCTTGTCCACGACGCCGAATTGAGGTTCCTTGATTGTCACCGATACTCTCACGCACTGCTTCGATATTGACATTTGAACGGCTTGTTCTTGGACGACCAGTGTGTTCCAGTCTCCCTGATTTTTTCAATTAACCTCTTCACGGTTGACGAAGTTAAAACACTATTCCGACCATATTTTGTATGACATTTTCGAACTGCGGCCGCCGCCTTTCATTATTTTGGAAATAGAAATATTGTTCAATAATGAAGACACGTTGTTCATCGTGTAACAACGCTCCATTTTTACTAACCCTAAACTGTCAGCTATCGAATTGTTTTTTGTTTAGGGTTGCCAACACTTTACTGCACAAATGGCGGCAAATTCAAATGTTGCGTTAATTTTGAGACACCCTAATATGCGTGGCTAACGAAATATAACAATATAAGTAGGTAGTAATACCAGTAGGTTCATAAATTAAATGTTTCAGAAGCAAAGTAATCCAGTTCGAGGCATAAGAGCGTTGGATAAATAGGAAAAATTCACGGTTTCTTTATTTGTTGTCGATGTTTATAACTCTTCCATAAAATTTTATAGTATAAAATCAATTGCAGAATGCAGTTTTATATAATGCCAAATCATTTATTGGTGCATAACAGTGGCGTAGTAGACGTATACTTAGATATTATGAAAAATTCACGATTGATTTATTTGTCGATAAAATTTTATACCATAGCATCAATTCTAATAGTATATTGAAACACTTCTGTAATGCTACATAAATTGTATGTCAGTAACAGTGGCGTAGAAGAGATGTACTTAGAAATTTTTGGAATAAAATTACGCTTTCTTTATTTGAAGTTATCGAGAATTTTTGTTCACATAAATTCAATCAGAGGGTTGCATTGAAACACTTATACTTATATATGAGATATAGTATTAAAAATGTGTTTAATATATTCTTTTATGCCGTGACTGGCATCACTCGATATAATATGCGATAGTATGGCGGAGTCGCCAGGTATACTGAATTTTTTTGTCTAATATAAATAACCTAGTACCTATAGTAAGAGATGCAGTAGACAAATTTGGACACTTATATTTGCACTAAATATTATAATATAACGATATGATTCTAATTAACCAACATCAGTTGGGCTGTGATGGGTACATACACTGAGCTCGTAAAGTTTGGAATAAATTCAATTAATCGTTATTGAAGGATTTTCACAGGAAATCCTCGGACACGTCAACCTTATTTTATAAAATGTCACTTTTTTCAGCCATCGATTTTTTTTTGTTTTGTTCGTTTTTGAGCTATGACGTCATCGACAATTTTTTTAAATGACAACCCATATTTTTTTTCACGGATTTCGATAGAGCACATTTTTCTGAGTGCGAATATGTCAAAAACATAGTACCTTTAACATTAAAGTTTTCGAGATATTCGGTTGCAAAGTTTATAAAATGTACCATGGCACCATGCATAAGCTATCGGGCGGGTCAAGATTTTTAATAGCTTATTGATTCTAATAGCTTATAGCTTATTACATTTTAAAAGATTAAGGAGTAATATTATTTATTTTGGTAGCTTTTCGAACATTTTGAAAGATTTGGAGGTAATCTGTTTAATTTTTTAACAACAATTTAAACAAATAAAAAAATATTTTAACAAATAAATGATAAATAATTAAAGTAAAAAATTAAATCAGAGTAAATTTTCAAAGTGACCTCAATTCACTTCCTGGCAATATCCCATCCGCCACTGAAACTCCTGCAGAACCTTACCAACAGTATCGGGTTGAATGGTTCGAATTTCATTGCGAATTCTGTCCTTTAATTCTTCGATGGTATTTGGTCTATTGAAATAGACTTTGCTCTTTAAATAGCCCCATAAAAAGTAGTCTAGGGGAGTGAGATCTGGAGATCTAGGGGGCCATTCGATAGTTCCCCTGCGACCAATCCAATGGTTAGGAAATACATGGTTTAAATAATCGCGAACGATCACTGCAAAATGGGGTGGTGCACCGTCTTGTTGGTACCATATCGTGTGATGGGGCAGATCTGGATCTACGTCATTTGGGTAAAGTACCGCAAGTGCAGGGACTAAGTCGTCTCTTAAAAATTCTAAATATATTTCACCTGTTAATACGCCTTCAAAGAAAAATGGGCCCAAAATACGATTACCTACAATACCAGCCCAAACGTTAACTTTTTGTGGAAACTGACTACGAGTTTCCATTTTCCAGTGTGGATTTTCAGGAGACCAATATCTACAGTTTTGCCGGTTAACTGTGCCGTCGAGATAAAAGGTAGCCTCATCAGAAAAAACAATATTGCGTAAAAATCCGTCGTCATCAATCAGGCGTTGCAACATGGTTTGGCAAAACTGTAACCTACGGTCAGGATCATCTTCGTTTAACTCTTGGACCAAAACCACTTTATACGGATGCCATTTGTTCAATTTCAAATATTTCAAGACGGAGCTTTGAACTATTCCGTTGTTTGCCGCCACTTGGCGGGTGGGTAAATGGGGATTTTCTTGAAGCTCTAGTAGAACATTCAATTTAACATCTTGTTGCACTGGTGGACGACCCGTTCTAGGGCGATCTCTCGTATGACCCACTTCTAAAAACTTTTGTTCTATTTTGCTAACGGTGGACTGTGTAATTGGTTCTCTGTTTGGATATTTGTTGTTAAATAAACGGCAAACTTCTACTTGTGTGCGAGCTCTGTCCCCGTAACCGATCATCATCAAAATTTCGATTCTTTCCCTTTCACTCAAACGACGGACCATTTTTAAATAAAATGAATTATGATGGAATAATGATTAATCAACTTACTTAATGATATTATTCAACTGATTAAAACACAAACTTGCGAGGAAAAACTTCAAAATTGTGACAACTGTCAAAACTGTTGTTTTTCATAATTCATTCTTAAAACTTTGCAACCGAATATCTCGAACACTTTAATGTTAAAGGTACTATGTTTTTGACATATTCGCACTCAGAAAAATGTGCTCTATCGAAATCCGTGAAAAAAAATATGGGTTGTCATTTAAAAAAATTGTCGATGACGTCATAGCTCAAAAACGAACAAAACAAAAAAAAAATCGATGGCTGAAAAAAGTGACATTTTATAAAATAAAGTTGACGTGTCCGAGGATTTCCTGTGAAAATCCTTCAATAACGATTAATTGAATTTATTCCAAACTTTACGAGCTCACTGTATAATGTGCACTTATTTCTGCAATCAGGAAATTTCACGTAGAACGTAAAAAAATATTTATGGAATAATTTTTTTTTAGTATTTATAGAAAACATATTTATAGAAGTCGTCTGATCTTGAAATTTGTTAAATAATTAATTGGCTTGCTAAAATATCAACAGTAGTGATTATACGATATGAGAGAAGAGAATAATTATGGGCAAATGAAAATATTAAAAACACTTTTAATTACTTTCCCACATTGTGTTTCTGTATGCCTGGCGAATCCACCAGAAACGACTTGCTCTTATGTGATATTTGTCGAAGTTAAAATATCAAACGTTATACCATGTAATGCTAAAAGGCTCTCATAATATTTGATAAAGTTTTCACTTTTAAATCTATTTTCAAAATAAGAATGCCTTACGTTGCATTTGCTTAAGTAAACCTATATACATTTATATAGGGTATGTCATTTTATCCAACACATTTTGTGTTGACTGAAAAGTGACTTTTTTGTAAAACAGTGTTTTTTCTAGATATGTATTTTTCTATCACAGCAAAATGAATGTTAAACATTTCAATACAATATATGCTGAAATTAGGACAGTCTCCCCTAATTGTAGGTATCTCGAATATTATAATTATTGTATAGGAGGAAGTAAATATAATTTAATTTAGAAAAAATGTGTGTATCGTTACTTGTAACTTTGCATCACATACAAGCGGTCATTTTGTACTACTTCTGTGATTATTCCGTTTAGATTTATGCATAATATAATCTATAAAAATGTGTTTAGTAAATAAACATTATATGATTATTATTATTATTAGTAAATAAGTATTTTAAAAATTAGTTTTTACAATAGTTGAGATACGAAGACCGTGTGACAAAGACCCGGTAAATACTTAAGACTAATTACGATAGAATGTCAATGCAATAATTGTTGGGATCTGGGCTTTGTTCAAAGTCGAACAACGCGCCATTTATTTGTCTTCCCAGGAAGCCATTATTCCGATATAAGCTTTATATTTACATTGAAATATAAATTAAACGTAACATCCCCAGCGAGAGCGGATGAAAATATCGATTGTTGTGGAGTCGATATGTCCCAACGTCTGCTCGCATTTAATCGCTCTAGGCGGGTGGCAGAAACAACAGAAGACTCATTGAAATTCATGGATGTCGTAGGAAAAAAAATTGCTTATATCAAAGTAATAGGCACGAGATTTTACATTTTGTATGGGTACACATTGATTTTGCATTGAATATTAAACGTTAGAACTCGCCGCTTATTCCCAGAGAGGTTTGGGATTTTCCGGTGCACTTAGTTTAATTTGCGGATGGAACGTAAGTCATCAAGTAATTGAATTGGGTTTTTTTTAGTATTTACTTTGTTCGCGTATCGACTACTGGGAAATGCAAAGCGAACAAAGAATAAATATACTACACTCCCCGGCACAAAATTCCGTCACCCTAAAATTTTGCCCAAGTTTGATGTTTTATAACTTTTTTATTTTTCATCTGATTTTCATAAATTTTTTATCAGTCTGTAGATCAGTTCATTGTGTGTCTTTTTAATTATTGTAATAAGTCATATTTTTCGTCCAGGCAATATTATACAGGGGTAAATCAAAGTGTTGTTTTTTGTCGTAAACTCAAAACACACTGTGGAAAAATTGAGGCGAATAATTTTGTTTACAAACTGTTTGCTGCCATCTTAGACGTATTGTAAACATTTTGTCTTTTGATTCATCCCATTATCTCATTTCTTCTGCGAGCAACAAAATTTTAAATGAAACGCTGTTAATTTTATCATTTTTAATTAAAAAACATCGACGTTGGCTAAATACGCGGTTATTGTGACAGAATATTTGACAGTACAGTTAATTTAGTGTGTTGTCATCATGGTAACTACAGCAGACGTAGGTAGAATTGTTGCCTTAATAGAGGATGGCCGCAATAAGAGTTATGTCTCCCGTACTCTGGGAATTGCGCGGTCTACAGTTTGTGATGTTTGGAATAGGTATCTACAGACGGGAAACTTTATTAGGCGGCAAGGCTCTGGCAGAAGGAGAATGACCACTCAAGCTGATGATCACTTTGTCATTATGAGTTCTTTAAGAGATCGAAGAGCTACTGCTGTGTATCTAAAAAATGACTTGCAAATGGTACGTCGAGTAAGTGTAAGTGAAAGAACGATACGTAGAAGATTGTTAGAAGCAGGATTGCATTCACGAAGGCCAGCAGTATGTCCAAAATTGCTTCCTCGGCATCGACAACACCGACTGAGATTTGCAAGAGCGCATGCTGACTGGACTGTAGAACAGTGGGGAAACGTACTATTCACAGATGAATCCAGGGTTTGTTTAAGGTCGCCGGATGGTCGTGAACGGGTATAGAGACGTAGAAATGAAAGATATGCAGACTGCATCATATCTGAGCGACTGCAATATTACGGTGGTTCAGTCATGGTTTGGGCGGGTATTTCTACCGATGCACGTACTGACCTTGTATTTGTTGAAAATGGAGCGCTAACCGACCACCGTTACATTGAGGAAATCCTCCAAGAAATTGTTGTTCCATTTGCTCCTTTCATTGGGAACCAATTTACATTAATGCATGATAATGCTAGACCTCACGTTGCACGGGTAGTGAGCGAATATCTGGATGAGGTTGGACTTCCAAGATTGGACTGGCCCGCATGTAGCCCGGATCGCAACCCAATCGAACATCTTTGGGATGTTCTTAAAAGAGCACTCCGTCGCCGTCCTGTGCAACCACTAACCTTGCAAGACTTACGGCTGGCGCTGACAGAAGAATATCAGGCTATTCCTCAAGACAGAATAAGTAATCTTATTAATTCGATGCCACGAAGAATGCAAGCTGTCATTGCTGCGAGAGGAGGACATACACGTTATTAAAATTTGTCTTTGTTAATTAATTTTGTGATATACCTAGTGGATGTTTTTGTTAATAAAAATAAGCTTGAAATCAGCGTTTCATTTAAAATTTTGCTGCTCGCAGAAGAAATGAGATAATGGGATGAATCAAAAAACAAAATGTTTACAATACGTCTAAGATGGCAGCAAACAGTTTGTAAACAAAATTATTTGCCTCAATTTTTCCACAGGGTGTTTTGAGTTTACGACAAAAAACAACACTTTGATTTACCCCTGTTTAATATTGCCTGGACGAAAAATATGACTTATTACAATAATTAAAAAGACAGACAATGAACTGATCTACAGACTGGTAAAAAATTTATGAAAATCAGATGAAAAATAAAAAGTTATAAAACATCAAAATTGGGCAAAATTTTAGGGTGACGGAATTTTGTGCCGGGGAGTGTATAATGTGATAACGCACCGACATTACTCCAATTTATGTGAAGGTTCGGGCTCACATAGGTGTATAGCCCAGTGACGAGGCATGTTCCCATAACTTTGCTGACACTTGATTTATGAGAACATATAAAATGCAATATGTCTAGCCCATTGTGTCATCTCGAAAGCTATTAGCTAATGCAACCAGGAATGATAAACGATAGCGCTTTGATTTTCTGAAACTAGTTATTTGTTTTATTTATTTCTATAAATATCCAACGGGCTGAAGAACCCTTGGGGTCTAGGGGACACGTCTAAAAATAAACTTTGTTGCAACTAGTGAACGTTTTAAGACAGAACGATGAAATGAAATATAAGGTTGAACTAAAAACTTGTTTTTAGCATAAACTAAAATAATAATAATAAAATAATAATAATAGTGTACAAAAAACTAACTTCTAAAAGCTAACTTCCAACTTAGAAACTACAGTGGAATTGGAATGAAAATTTAAGATTTACACATTTAATACAGTGTATCGCCACCTCTAGCGTTAATCACAGTACGACACCTATTGGGCATACTTCGTTGATTGCATTTTGTTAAATTTCTAGCCACTGCCCTCGTAAAAACCTTAAGTCCAAGTACACTGCCCTGAGGTACTCTTAGAGAATATTCTTCTCCATATTTAACTCTGAAGTGAGTCGAGTTATTTTCCTCATCTAAATTTTTTTAAACTATTCAACATGTCCATTATCATGCATGAGTAAGAACTGTCCCCCCAATTTGTTCTGTCTATGGAAGAATAATATGTAGAGTTGTGTCCCGATAACCATTGACTGTTAAAAGTCTGTCAAATACGAGGTCAGTTCTTCGGCCAATACCAGTTCCAGCCCAAACACAGTCCCCCAGTACCGATCCATTTGCGGAATAGTTATCGAACGATTTGCCTTTCCACACCTATCTTCTAGTATCTGGTATCGCAAACCTAACCTGGATTCACCAGTGAGGAGGAGCCCGTCGTCATGTAATCTGTTTCTTAGGGTTTGATCACTAACACCTACTTGTTAGAACTCAATAAATACTTAGTTGATTGGCCGTAAGATTTCGGTTACGAGGTACTTTCATGTGAATAAATCTATCCTATACAGCATTTGTTTTTCTGGTGGGTCAGGAAGTCATTCTCTTACTTCGCCAGTTTGTCGATAGCGCTGCCACAAGCCCCCAATGGTACTTTTTGTGGAACTGACAGCATCTGCCACATCTTCTATCACTACCCTGTATCAGCTCCTAACTGAATTTCACGACTAGTCTATTTATTTTATTACAACTTTTCTTTTATCTAATATTACGGAATTATTCAAAAAATATAAACCGTTATGGAGACAATATATACTCTATATTAAACAGTCGTTTCTGGCCAAACTGTATATTACCCCTCATCCGCACAACTCTCTTATTCTTCTTATTTGTTAAATATTGTAGATAGAATGAATTAGTGTTAGTAGTGGATAGTGATAGTAGTAATGTAAAGTTTTTTCATACACGCAAATACTGCATTCAATTGCTTATATGAGTATTATATCGACGGATATTAAACATTCCACGAAATATTTAGGAAAACTTTTCAGTACGTCATCACATACAAAAGTTTTAAACACGGCACAGGCAGCTACCATAGGCGTAGAATTTATTCAACAGTCTGAAGTTAAGTACGCCCTAATTAGCAAATTTGCTAAATTGATTCAATACAATTATAAAGAAGGTATATGTAAAACTTACTTGTGAATAATTTAAAAAAAACTACTACATGATGTTAGTTGCTAAATAATGTCTTTTTGTTGGTTTTGGTTTAATTGGAACAAATCTTTTATCATTTTTACAACGCATATCGCACAATGTCAATGACGAATGACGGAATGACTGACTCTCATCTGTTTTCCTAATGTACGTTTCGCAATCGGCGCCAACCACCACCAATGTTACTTAGTCAGCACATACTAAAGTTATTTTAACACAAGCATTACTTGAATATACCATTTATTAAAATTTACAAAATCGCATAATGTAATCATAAATATCGGACGCTAGTCGATTTTGAGGGCGGTCACACGTGCAAAAGTCTTTGTTATTGCGCGGGAACCATTCTCGACATCTGCTTTTGAAAATAAGTTTCGCAAGTTTTGCCTGAAGTTTTCTCCTAGCGACAATTTCAATTGGGCATAATAAATGCTTCATTTTAAGCATCCTAAACTTTTACCAGCCGTCACCACAAACGGAAAAAATGTGCTTTTGACACATGAGAACTGTGTAACTAATCAATTACTGTACTGCAAACAAAAAGTTGTCTGGTATTTTCAATACGCCTAAGACACTTGCGTAGGATGGTCTAGGAAGGTCTGAATTTTTTTGTACAGATGGAGTAAGTAATTAACTAATTCACACGATTTTCGGAATATTTATCGCAAGACATGTATTATCTACACGTATCTGCATGAGCTGATGCTGATTATACATCAGACCGTTGAAGTTAACGACCTGCAAAGAGCCATGAAAATAAAATATTTCCCTGCCCAACCACGATTTTTTTCCGCCGCGCCGGCAGCAAAGAATAATATTAACTCGCCCAAAATGATGCTTCTTAATTAAATTTAGTGGAAATTTTTTTTCCGGCTCAATACTTCCTAAACGAATTCATTCTGATGTATAAAAGAATGTTATTTTTACAAGCCGCTTCATTTTGTCGGTGCTCTTTTCAAACATTTCAAATATGTTCGCGTAAACAATTTTTCACAGTGGTTGAATACTAGAAATGCTATCTAATTCTTGCTTTTCAGATCAATCAATCTCTACGCTTACTAATAAACAAAAAATCACTAGATAGTTAGTATAACTAAAACATTTCATCTTGTTGGTCAGGACCAACAATACTGCAAGGAACTGGCGACTTCGCCATATTATCGCATTATTTACTTCAACTACATCTTATTGGAATAAAACGCTTCATATTTAACAAAAAGAAAAGTAGTAATTTTGAAATAATAATTTTCACTTGTAATATCCGTATTACTTGGATTATTACCGGAAGCTTTTCGAGTTCGTGAATGTTTTAAAAATTATCCCGAGTCGAAGACGAAGGATAATTTTTTCAAAACAGGGGATTAAGTAAGAAAATTACACACCTAAAAAATTTTAAACTTTAAATTTTAAATTTTAAAGTCTTAAGATTATTTAGATATATGAAAAAGGAAAGGTTAGGTGGCCATGAAAGTTTATTGTTATGTCAAAAATTACACCACGTTAAATTTTCTCATTCTCTAAGGTCGAGTGAAGTGGTAAGTAAAAATGTTGCGTTTTGGAAAATAAAATCAAGAAAATATTAGAAAAGAAGTTGACAATTTAGTGCCACAAAATACAAAGAGGTGTAAAGAGAGTGTGTGGAGACAATTTTTGCACTTATTCTATGAAAAATCTTATGGAATTAACAATTCATCTATTTCTATTGAAGCACTGAGTCAAATTTTAGAATAGCCCCGTAAAACTTGTATAATCCTTTATACAAGGAAGATCTGAAGTTCTACAGATAACACAGAAAAAGGCCAAAATAGTACATGGGCACGAGGTTGAAAAAAATGGCTTACCACAATTTAAAAAGTTATTTGATCTAGCAGAGCCATATGTGCCGATTATCAAAACCACAAGTATTAAGTGACTTAAGCTTTTTAAAAATTAACCGACATCTACCATGCCATTCACGTCGAGCCATGAAAAGCAGGTAAGATTGACCACTTTTCGAGAGAGCGGAAACAAGAGTACCAAGTCTCGTACCTCGGATTAATCACGTAACTACCGACCTCGCCTGGCGCGCGACAACAAAGAAACAATAGAAAAGAAAGATCAAGGAACAAAAGTGGCACAAATAATATGCGCTAAGAAATCATTAACAATCTGTGGCAAAGAACAAATCTAAAAAACAAATCGATAATGCAATTGCTAATGCCGCAATCAAACCTGTAATATTCACACATCAGTCTTAATATTAGAGGGAACTTGTTTCGTTAACGTTTCCATATGAATTCATAGTTTAGTTTATTAAATATTTAAAAAAAAAGTATTTGGTGTCTACTAGGATAAGTACAGGTAAGGAAATATTTTGTCCTAATTGGCAATATAACTTATATTGCACTATGACAGAAATCTGAACCAAATTTCTCAAGCAGCTCTTTTGGGTCTGTAATAAATATATACCAGAAATTATATATCAGAAATTAATATGTTCCTATTTCTTTAATGTAAAATAGGATCAAATTTTCATCTGAATTGTTCTGGTAATTATTATGGATCGGTCTTCCTCCATACCACTAAGGGTCAAGTTATTGATAATGCGAGCCGACGTGACCACGTATTCACTGCATTGCTACATTCCCGAAATCCCAGAGAATGTTACATAATGTATATCGCACTAGTCAACAGGTCGACGACAGCGCAACTCGCAATCCGGTGCCTTCCTTTCTGAATTACATGAAATATACAGATGTGGACGCCATAAATTTTCAACGATCAGCGTGATTATGACTAATCTGAAGGTTAAGACATTTCCCGGTCTAAAGCTAGAAAGAGTCGCTGAGAGCACTTTCCGTGATGACAGGAAATATTCCGCATAGAAATAAAAAAGAAATCTCGAATCACGGAATCTCAGCGAGTCAAAGGGTTTTTCGTGTGTTGGAAATTTGTTTTTCGACTACTTTTCTGCTTAGGAATTTGCCGTTCAACTTGATTTATTCTTTAAAAGTAATAGCTCTTAATTCTGAAGTCTCATTTTTTTCAGTGTAAAACAATCGCAAACCTTCTTTATTGCTTCCGGGAATTTATAATCTAGAAAATAAGTGTCCAGATTATAAATCGATCCCTACAATATTTTTATTATAGTCATTCCCAACGAAGAAAAATACAAATTTTAAACTATGCATTCGTCGGCTAAATTTCTATTTTCTCAAATAAATTTATTTTTTTTACTCAGGGGGCTGTAACTGGGGGAAAGGGGGTTCGAGAAAAAATATATGACGGACATAATGTTTGCTGAAAATTCACGTTATAAAATATCGCATCAATTAGCAAATTCGTATGAATTTAAAAATCCATTTGCGTTCCTAAATATCACAATTAATCAAATCGTTAAAAATATTTTTAATTCCAGGTATTCAAAAATCATTAGGTAGGTGTATCTATTTTAAATGTATTTTTTTAAATGCAGTTTTAAAGAAAATAGAAAATATTCACTTGATACGTTGTACAAGTGCTCAACGCGCACTCCATTAGCATTTAAATTAGTCGGTTGAGTAAATTGGCCGAAATCAATTATTGCAAAAAATCAGGACCGACATCCATTTACATAATTACGGATACCGGAGGCAAATATTGGCGGAATCGTTTAAGTGATTCAATTAAACACCGTATACAAATAACCCCATTCCAACCCCTCTATCACTTTTTCACACACAAACACACCGCGTCGTATTTAGAAGTTTGCACAAACTGTGCCGGTAATTGGTATACACATTTGGTGATTGAATGTATATTCAGTAGGTGAGGGTGCGGGCGGGGCTTGCAGGGCATCGGCAACCCGCATGGGGTGAAGCAAGGACGGAACGTCGAGACGCTGCCGTGCGTTAACCCTTTCCAGGATAGGAATCGATCTAAAAATAGCAGGGGTTGTAATATGCAAATGGTTCCATGTTCGAAAATGCAATACTAGAGCGATTCGTGGAATCACAGTAACAAGTTGAAGTTTTGTATTTTAACCCTATTAAGACACGAAAATAAGACTGTTAGGTATTATTTGATCCTGTAAAGCGCTACTTGTTCTACTGGGTAGAAACCACAGACCTCATAAATGATATGGGATACCGATTCTCATAAGCCGGTACCAGAAAAAATATTATAAATAATTATAAATAATTTTCATTATCTGGTAGTTTTTATAGGGTTTTAATAATAGCGAAAAGATTATTTTAAAATAAAATAAAATAAAAATTATTTCACATACAACCAAACTTTGTATATTATTTTAAAGTACAGTCGATAACATTTATGTTTTTAATAATTTTTAAAAATGTTTAAAACTTTTAAATGTCCACCTCGAGTTCGCGTACACGAGCGAATTCTACGAGTACAATGTTTACTGACTGTTCAATGAATCGATAGTGATCTGACGAATGCATCGTTTAATGTGCAATCGTAATTATGGACCATGTGCCAGACCTCAGAAACTGAGTAAGTCATTATAATTTGGGGGGGGGGGGCGAATGAAACTTTTCCCAGCTGTTTCTGGGCTCATGTGGAGCAAAAAAGTTGGGGTGGTCCATCATGGGGATAGCTTTGAGATATTTACGACCGTTTAAAGTGGCGACCCGACTGTGAATCTTTCGATTTATCTCGAAATCGGATATAGCAATTTCCTTTTCTAAATATAGGTCAATGAATTTGCAAAATTTTTTTTTGTTTAGGGCCAAAAAATCAGTATTTATTGGTGAAAATTCGAAAATACGAAAAATTGGGTTTTTTTAATGTACGTTTTGTTGCTTATTGGACTAGCGATTGGTTATTTCGAGAACATGTTTTGTTGCTTATTGGACTAGCGATTGGTTATTTCGAGAACATGTTCTGAATAAGAGTTCTAGCAACATATCACCTTTAAAACACAGAACATAAATTGAAGATCAGATCAATAAAACCCGAGGTTTCGCGATTCAAAGTGGACGGGGCGAGGTTGAGTATTCTGCATTTTAAAATAATAAGGCTTATCTATGTATTTATCTATCTAACCATGCATCCCATAACTCTGTTCTTTAAGATGAACATGAAGATGTTCTTGAAGATGTTCAAGCCACTCTAAAGTCTTTTGACAATTACTTGACACATCTTCGTGCAAGTAATAGAGCAATGCCGTCCTCTTGGATGAAATATATCGACCTAGTGGAGCTAGCTTTTCTTTGGGCTAATCGGGAAGAAAATTGGTTTCTGTTCTTAGCTGCGGTTGAAAAAATGGTGGTTTGATGTTTTGCAACTGGATATGGTAAACTACTCAGGCTATCTCTCACACCACTTCATTGAATTAACTAAAATGAAAAAAAATCCCTTTTGTTCACCAATTCTTTGTAGATGGAGGTTTCTCAGTACAACTAAGAAGTAAAAACCCTTTTTCTGGAATTACAGACCAAGCCATCGAAGAGACACCCACACTGCTGGAGGACTAAGGGTTTCACTCTAAAAAAACAAGCTGTAACACGGTACTACTGTTAATGCTGAGCACAGAGCTCTGCGGTACGAAACTTCCGTAGGTTTTACCATCCAGCGAAATAAGTCACTGCCATTCTGACCTCTAAGCTCACGGATAATTAGAGATGAGAAAGATGTGACAGCTCTTACAGAACTTCTAGCCCACCAGTGGATGAACCCCTTTGATCCCAATCCTTCAGATATTGTATATTTATCTGCTGAAATGAATCAACAGCTTCTGATCTCATTAATTAGGAAAATAAGGGGAAAATAGCGTATCAAGAGTTCACTGTCAAGAGCCAAAGGAGAAGGGTTTCATAATCCTATTAAAAAAGTGGGTCTCAAGATAGACCTAAGGCGAGCAAAACGACCAAGGTCGGAAACAAAGAAGTAATCCTCGGATGCGACCGAAATCTATTCAGCAAAATAACACATCGCAGAAAATAAAAAACGACATGAGGGAAGTGTTCAAATATCCTCTGGCATCATTTCCATGGACTGGCAAATATTGATGGGTCTTTGAATAAAACCTGCAAATATCAGTGTTTGCCGAGGTGCTTGCCCATCACTTGGAAAAATACATCACCCCCGCCAGTCTGCAGGAAAAAGATTCGGCCTACATAATTGATGCAATGGCTATACTTCAGTCCATCAACGGAGAACAAAAAACGTTTGACGAATTGACAACTACTTTTCTCAATCAGATTTTGAATATAGGTTGGAATTGCTGCATCGTTGACATAATATTTGGTGATTACCGAGAGGTTTCGATCAAATCTTTGGAACTGGAAAAAGAGGAACCTCTGAATCTCTTGAATCTATGATATTCAGTTAAATCCAGGGTGACCACAAAGTGGTTTGTTGGAGGGAGCTGTTAAGGAACAGTGACAGAAAAAATAAAATGAAATCTGCTTCAGGATCACGTCTACTGGGAGCGAAACTGTTCCTGAGCTGTTCTGCACGCAAGAAGCTGATTCCAGAATGATGATGCATGCAAGGAATGCGGTACATCATATGAATCAGTTCTTTGGTTTTCAATCGATACGGATGTATTAGTTTTTAGCGTAGGTTTATGATTATGAAAAACCATGAAATACAAAAACTTTTGTATATCCCTCTGTCGCTTTTAAATATGGCGGCTGTCTCGCCTCACGCTAGGAGGCATGGCGCGCTTTACAACGCCCCGTCTGCTATGAATCTCGATATCTCGGGTTCTGTTGATCATATATTCAATATCTTGTTTGCATTTTAAACAGCAAAACGTAATTTCAAAAAACCTTATTTTTCGCTGTTTCGAGTGTTGACCGATAAATACTGGTTTTTCGGCCATAAATATTACGAACAAAAATGCAGTCAATTCATTGACCTACATTTAGAAAAATTCATAAAAATAATTCCTTTGCTGATGGTGTTAGAGCCATTAAATCTTTTTAATGGCTCTAACACCATCTGTTGTTTGCAGCTTTCTCAATTGTAGTCTTTATAACTGTACAGTCTAAGTTATGCTGACTGTCCAATTATAAGGACTGCAATTGAGAAAGCTGTAAACAATTCTGTAACTGCTGTTGTTGGAGAAGATGTAGATCTAATAGTCCTTTTTATGGCTCTGACACCATCAGCAAAGGAAATATTATTTGTCAATCCGAGAAAATGAAAAATGGAAACCAGAATATTTTCTTCCCAAGAGTTACAAAAACTTCCATTTTGTTGTTCCATTCTTTTCCTTCACAGTGTCAGCGGATTCAGCCACTCTTGTTTCAATTTCCTCAGCCTGCATTTTTTCTGTAAGTAGTTTAATAAATTAGCACTTCCTTTTTGCATTTGACAGAAAATGCTCCTGTTGAACAGTTTCATAGTCAGATCGAAATTGGTATCAATAGACGATTTATCTGTCCCTCTTCGACTTTGTTTCGTTGCCTTCGTACTGCTATATACTTGTATCATCATACACGACTGTATAATGGGGTCATTTGAGATTTTACGTAGTTAATATAATCACATATTATATCGGAATAAAATGATCCCAGTTGCCACTAAGTACGGTGCAGAGGAAACCCACCATCTATGACCATGATGATTATTTTAGATATATAACCAACAAACTAAAATTAAAACAGTTTTAATCGTCTCCGGATGATGCCAACTTGGTTGGCGAAACGCGCGTCGAGCGAAGTGAAAGTGTTTTGGTGTTTGTGGAAACTACTCCGAGTGTTATAGTTACACCAAAGGTTCCAGCCCTATCCAGTAAGCAACAAACTAAAAAAAGGGACCTTTCACCCCCTCCGCCACCGGTGGCTCACTCCCCACCCTCGGGGACTTTTAGTATGATTATCAGGACACACAAAACTCAATGAATAAGTATACAAATTTTCAAGACTACACGAATTATTTCGGCTGATTTCACTAATTTTCCTAGACTACTCTTATTGGAAAACCCGCTAGGAATGGTCAGGGCATACATTTTATACTAGGTAGGTACTCCTTAAAGTATATAGAAGCATTGTCACTTATTTAATAATGATAATAGTTTTTACCCTTACGACTATCCGGGTGTATAGTATATATGTCAGCCTCTGTGCGCTTTAAAGTAGATACATCTACATTGATTTACGTTGAAAATTGTAACAGGCAACTGTAAATACGACACATATTATTTAATTTGATTTCCTACATTTTAATCAATTTATTGAAAAATCTGCTGAATTACTTGTGTCATTAGCAGAATACAGCAGTCAAAAAATGCAAGGATTAGACTTTTTACATCCATCCAGAATCATTATAAATAATGATGTTACTCCGTCCTCCTAGCCGTAACATAACGTTGCATCCGTTAAACCGCCCTTTGCTCCTCGTTGATGTACCCCATTTGCTGCTTTGTTTCACTGGATTCGCCCCCGGGACGTCATTTCTTTTAATTAACACTATTAGTAGCTACGTTAGAGCATTCCGTCACCAATATTTTCTAATCTCCAACCTTTTTCTACAAGGTGACCAATATAAATATTCTAGGTACTATCAATACCTTTTTTATGCAAAAATATACCATATTAAAAGGAGATAAATAGCTACCGGATAAACATGATTCTAATTTAATCCCCAAGAATACGTGGCTTCTCGATGCTAGGAGAACGCTTCTCGGTACATCCCTGCCAGCGTCGGAGTGCAGTTAATGTTGAATTTTATTAAAAATGTTGAATTTTTAAAAATCAAAATTTTGTACGGGCGTAATGATCGTTTTTTTTTTCTAAACCATGCGATTCTTGATTCATGAGCTGTCAGATCAATTTCAGATTTACAAGATAGGTTATTGAATTGATTTACAGGTAACAACTACACAGAGAACTAATATTCCTACCTGTATTGAATTACACCTGCAAATCCGATAAGATAGCTATGGTCATTCACCAGTACCTCCACCAGGTGTAGACTAGTTTCGAGCTGTTTGGCTCTCATCAGTACACCGTAGGTAGAGAAATTAATGAATGACCAAAACCATCAAAACAGTCAAGCAGACTAAGCAGTAGTGTGCAAGCGAGGGATACCAGACCATTGGTGAATGACCATAGCTATCTTATCGGATTTGCAGGTGTAATTTTTGTTTTGTAAAATTTGTTTTGGTCATTCATTAATTTCTCTACCTACGGTGTACTGATGAGAGCTCGTAGTACAGAGCATTTAATTTGTAACTTATGTTTGATGGTCCATGCAATTAATAGAATCGAACGTTCCAGAATTGATTAAACTTAAATTAGTAGGTACTGAAGGAAATTTAAATATTCAAATGTCCACAGTTAAAAATTTATGCAGTTGAACCGTTCTCATTCTACATTAATACTAGGTACACTATTATTAATTACATTTGTATGCAACCGGCATTCTAAAACAATGTATTCAGGGGAGCGCTAACCCATATTGATTTTGACACCAGGTTAATATAAATCACTCCATAGGCTGCAGACTTCTCACTGACCTCTCGACCTTTCGATGTGAACTGGCAACGCAGCCCAGCGAAATGTTAATTAATACTTGTAATTACTTGTGTGTACCTGCATATTTAATGCGGGTTTTTTCCTTAATTTTGTGGGGAATTTGTTACGTACGACCTGCCTAAAGTTTAACGCGCAGTTTTAAGCGTCATCTAAAAAAGTCATACATCGGTTATTAGTTAACTCTCTTGGGAGCCTTGGCTAAATTTTTATACGCTCAGGGCGGCTGAAAAATATCCGAATACCTACATTAATATTGAAGGAAGCAATTAGCAGGCTCATTTAGTATTCATAGTCATCTCGTACTTGCACGGATAAAAATTTGAAAGTGATGAATTTTTTTTTCGTGGTGGAACTTTTTTTTCGTCGTAACACCTCGTCTTGAGGTGTTACGTTTGACGTAGGAAAATATACATATCATCGGTAAACAGAAAGTCATAGAGGTAGTTATAAGGCTTTAAATACTACTAATATTATCTCAATCACGCAAAAACGGCTGAACGGATTTGTGAGAAATTTGGTAGACATATGATTCTTTTTATCCTGAAAAAAATGTTAGGTTCCTGTGGGATTATCAAAAAACGAAATACATGCGCGGGTGGACCTAGGACTGAGCGTTTAAAAGTTTTACAGCGTTCTGACAGACTTCAAATAGATTTGTATTATAATTCAAGACCTCGTGATTTTCCTCAGATTTGTGAACGATAAGTTTCGTGATTAAATCGGATTATATATTAATTTTCTTTTATATCAGCTTATCGGAGATCGTTCGATTTCGAGTAAGTAAATTCATATTAATTTAAGATGTAGCTGTATATACATTTTGTGTAGATATTTTATCGAAACTACTGCTGGCCCAACTTCGCAAGGACCGTAACTTAGCACTGGCCGTAGCTCCTTCGGGAATCGCCAATATTCTTGGTTAGAGATATGACCTCGATAAGAAGGGGCCGAGCGGTACCATCGCTCTTTACCCCTAATATATATGTAGTTCACGTAGTATCATATCTATGCGTTTCACGTGACCCTCCCCACAAATGTGATCAGTGTCACGTGAAGTTACGCAACCTCCCCCGGTCCTGGCTAATGGGCGCCACCGGCAGAGCCTTGCTTCTGGCACTCTTGACTTTCTTCGCCGGTGTGTATTACCCACGGGGGTATCGTGTGGGATGTTTGAGGGATCCTACCTGTCTGTCGGCGGGCTTGCTAGAGCCGAGGTAAGCCTCTAGGAGAGCTAGAGAATTCATTTGGGCACTCCTTACTTCTCTCATGGCCAGCTTTATGTTGGTTGTTATAGAGTATTGAGTGCACAAAACTTACAGGTATTGGCGGAAAATAATAAATCATAGAATGTAGTCTATAGAAATATATTAAATTAAGGTCATCATTTCTCTCTGAACCCTATTATAGAATCAACGCAGACTAAGTCGCGGGTAACAGCTAGTTACTTATAAATCTGAACTACGTAAACTTATTGCTTGAAAATTTATTGATTATGTTTGTCCAGCTTGCAATTAATATGAACGCGCGGGACAAATTTGCTACTTGCATAGAAGAGAGGGTGAGGCAACCTTCGGAGGAAAAGGGACGCATGGCTAGTGTAAGCGCCGGTGTACATTAATAGACAGAAGTATTTTGTCCTTGTATTTTACAGAGGCACACAATTTAGAGGATAAATTAAGGATTAAATCGGTGTATTCAACTGATGTTCATGGAAATGTTATAATAGTGCCTTTACAAATATACGCAGGCATGTTGGAAAATGTCATTGCACCAGAACCTGCACATTGCGAAAACAGGACGGAGCAACTTCCCATACATCGGGAGTATAATTTAAGAGAAAAAAATATTTAATTTTTTATTATATTATTTAGTTTTTACATCCTTTTCATTCTCGCTCTTTGTTCTGCACCACCAACAACACCTGCAACAATACCCTATTTAACTAATAATTTAGTGAGCTTATTTAGATATTCGTGAATAAATGAAACTATTCCCTTTCATGTATTTATTTGATCAACTTCCTTTATTAGATCTTTGTGTCATTATGCAAAGATGTATCAAAGGAAGTTTATCAAATAAATACATTGTGTCATCTGGTGCCAGTATTATATAATGTCATAACAATAAAGGCAGGGGTGTTAGAAGCTGTACAAATATTGATGAAAAGGTCGATCCAATTTTAATGTGCAGAAGCTCCAGTAGAAAAATAATTGAGCTGCATAAATATCATTCCCATGAATTAGGCAAATGAAACTCAAAGTCTGAGTCGAAATTTTCAAACGATCTGCGGAAAAAAACGTTTAATTTCCCCGGCAAAATTTTAACGCTTCAGGATAAACTATGATTAAATGTTTGGATAAACTATGTCAGGATAAACTATTAGTAAATGTTTCTCGTCTGTCGCTGGTATCGTCAATCTTTGTCAAGGAATGATCAGAAGCCAGAATTATTGGTCAACTCTGGATTATTTATTACCATCTGATCCGGGCTGGTATTTTAGTTATGACTATGATATATTAAAGTTTCTACACCAACTCACTACTCCAGTAGAAATCATTTTATCTTGCGTCACCATTGTACGTTAATAGATTCTAAAGATTGATGGCTTCCTAAAAAGTAATCGCTTTCTCCTCGGATTAAAGGAAAATTATAGACTATAATAGATACCCAATTTAGGAGTGGAAATGGGGTTATGGGGCCAAGTCAACCAGTGATTAGTGGTTTTATGTTGCCATTACGGGGTTTACAATAATACTTCACCGGTGACCTAGTTCTTATAGAACTCCATTTCATTGGCATGTCATGCCAAGATACGACGTGAAATTGTTGAAGAGATTGTAATAGTATATTTTTACAACTTGGAATTACACCTATGCTCATAACTCATAACATTATCAAGTAACTCTGTTAACTCTTGTTTTCACCCGTTGCAATAGGCTGATCTTTAACCCATTGAGTACATAAATCTCTTTAATTGCAGGTCCTTTTAATTCCTCTGATGTAAATAGTTTACCATTAGCGGCAGTTATTGAAACCGCAAAACCTAGTCTTGATGTTTTTGTAGAAGTCTGATAATACTTAATTCGGGATATTACCGAATTAAGTATTATCAGCTTAATATTAAAGTTGACAAGTATAAGAGATGGTCCATGCCGTCGCACAAACCTACGTATATTTCTCATCACTATTATTCCGTTTCCTCTTAACAGTATGTTTCTGAAGGGGCATAACTAATAATTTAAAATGTGATATGGAATATTTTCCAATACCCATAGTTGATTTAGCACAATCCTTGCTTTCCTTGCTGAATTTCATTATCGAATATTATCATCATTGACTTCCGAATAGTTACTAGTTCAAATCTTCACCATGTGAGTATAGTTTGAAAATCTCTATCGTCCAAACCAGTGATGGAACTTCCTTTTCGGTGTGAGGATAGATTTTTTTATAGACGGTCTCATAAATTTACATATTTGGAATCCTCAGTATACTTGATTTAGTAGCATTTTATTTGTCCGAATTTCCAAATTTCAGTTCTATGAATTCATTAAATACGTTTACTTTATATAATCAGAACATCTATAGTATATTATTCGAAATGTGCACCAAACGAACCAGTTGAAAGATGCCAGTTATGGTAACCAAATCTGTTATATGAATAGAACTTGTAGCATGTAGGCTCTATAGCCAAAAAATCCTTAAAGTGACGTATATATAGATTTTTCGAGCCGTTGCTGTTGAAATGTGTACTATTAAAATCTCCCGTTAGTATAATAGTCCGCATTAGAATTATGCACAAGCGGTTAAAACCGATTTCTCTTTTCTGTCGTGTGTCGTGTCAGTAGACATCTAAGGACCATATTCAGAATGGGAGCCCGTAGGATCAGTCACTTTTATCTTCTATACATTCGCGCAAAGTACAGTTTGGGACCTAATGTTATTTTGGACTATTAATTCCGTTTTAGTTGTTGTAGCGACATAATTTTTGGGTGTATATCTATATTTTTGGGGCGGGAAACCTGATTATAACTGCCTCGAGGCCCTGAGGCCCACAGTACTCCCGTTTGGGTACCTATAGGATTTGAACGGGTATGTACAGAAGGAGTACCACGGATACCCGAAGAATTATATTTATATATGACAATAATACATAAGATAACGATATAGAGTATATAGTCAACTAAGGAAAATTAATTTGATACGACGCCCGTGCAAAATTATACAAATATAGAAGTTATTAATAATAAATATTATAAAATGGTGCCCGGTGGTAATCACTACATAATATACTACTATACAAAAAAATCGCGTTACAAAACTGGTGGTTTTTTACATTATTTGCTAAATGGTGCAGAAACGTTGCCTGGACAGGTCATGATCTAGCCGACGCAGCAAATGTTCTCTCAGCCGTATGAACTTTCATAATTGAATTAAGCCCCGAGTATGTCGCAGTGTACGTGTGACTATAGGGATTAATATTTTCCACTAAAGTTGGCGTAAAACCTGCTGTAACACGATAAAAGCACTGCAAAGCTTTTAAAACGGTAACATTACATATTTTAATAAATTCTATATTAATTTTCAGGTTATCCAAACGCTATGATTTGGAGTTGCAAACAAAATATTGTAATCAGCTACCAGCCTTCAATTGGCCCATCGCCTGAAGAGGTTTAACATTTAATATTTTCATATTACAGAACATGAGAAAATACCTCAAAACCATCTTTCATAATTCGGTATATAATTCCCAACCCAACAATTTCCATATTTCTGTTTTACATGGGTACGTAATTGCGTATTTGTTCTAGATAAATAAGTTTACAGTTCTAGTTAGGGTTCTGCATTAATTTTCAGTTATTTTCACGTATGGAAATGTCTGTTATTGTACGGATTAAACTTTTACAAAGACAACTTTTTTACAACTATTACAAAGACAAACTTTTCCAAGGGTCTGGGTTTGTCAAAACAAGTAGGGTTGGAATCAAAACAATGTGGCCCAAAACCACTAATTGTTTTACAGGGTCTATTAACTGGAAAGCGACATGAAAAACAGGGGTATAGACAGTAGTTTGGCTCTGATTGTCATCGGCCCATAAATTATTGTTTCACAGACGCTGCTTAAATTTTCATTAGGTAAATGTTAATTCAGAAATTTTTGATATAAAATTCATAACGAGCGACCCAAAAACCCATAAAGACACATCGCAAGGTTATTTCAATTGCGTTATAATGTTTTTCAGTCGCATTTTCTTTGATTTTTCCGAAATTTTCAAACAATATTTTTTCTGGCGTTGCTTAAAAATTTTGACAATTTAAAATGAACATCGAAAAAAACGAATATCAACACAAAACTGGAATAGTAACCTTGAAAAGGAAAGATAATTCATGATAAAATTTTCCGCGTTTTCCCGGAAAATTATATTTTTAAACATTTTGAAATATAAATTACGTAATCAGCGACCCAAAAAATTCCTATAGCGACCTATCACATGATAATTTCGACAAAAATGGAAAAAAAATCTTTCCAAGTTTTCAATAATTTTCCCGGAATTTTCTTGGTTTTTCGTTATTCGTAATCAGAATACGATACTGGTAACCTTTAAGTAGTAGAAAACGCGATTAGCGTGAACAATGAGTAAATTTCCACAAAAATTACCAAACTTCCCGTTTTCCCCGCCGCGCCGTAACATGAATTTTTCGGAGAAATTACATCGGATTCATGATCAGCGACCCAAAAAACCCCTGGAACTCATTTGCGAGGCTCAATTATCATTTTTTTAAAATTAAATATTAGTCTAAAAATGAGGGTGAGAATGGGTGGCATTTTATAGTATAGGCGTAATCTGGGGGGGGGTTGGCAGGTTGGTAGAGAGTCACGAGTGACCTTAAGGGTTCATAGAATATGTTTCATAAAAAACTTTCTTAGTCGGCCTAATTCCCCAGCTCACAGACTGGACTATTGTAGTAGCCCGGGAGATAGTGACAGATTTTCAGGCGTGATTTTACCCAGTATGCCTTTTAGATGATATCATATACATATCCTGCTGATAATATGATATATTTGAGAATATATCATAAATTAATATTAGTTGGTTCTTAATATTAATGTTAGTTAACATTTTTTGTTTGCAAATTGCGTTTTGATACGATACGATTTTCCTCGGGCTGCCATTTGTTCCAAAATAAAGTTCAGGTAAAATAATATAGTTGCAAAATCATGTGCATACGAGTTTCTTATCCGAGTTTCTAAACAGGCTGTTATTAAGATACATGGTGTGCTAGGATAATTTATGAAGATAATGTATGAAGAAAATATATGAAGAACCCGGGATGATTCTTTAATTTATTATTTATTATCATCAAAATATGCATATCATAATACCCTATCATAATATGGGTATTATACAAGGCATAATGGGTAAAATCACGTCTGATATTCTGTCACTACCTCCCGGTCTATTATACATCAGATCCTTTGAAGGTGCAATTGGCATTATTTATTATTTTATTGAAACAAGAAAGGATTGCATAAAGGGTCTAGAGAGAGGAGGAGCAAGAAAGATACCGGCGTTTGAATGAATTAACAGCCGTGGTATTATACTTGTAAAACAAAGAGCTTGCAGTTTGGTTCACTCCTGCAAATTACCTTTGTCTTTTGTGAATCCCAAGTGTCCTTATTATAAACGCTTGTACCTTTTCATATAGTGGTACTGTATATTATTTGTAAGATTCTCTTAGCGAGCGTATTTTGCCTCATCCAGCTCGACCTCATGGAACTTAGCCAATATGGTTCCAATATTTGAACGTGATACGAGACACCAAAAAATAGAAAACTGTCGCGGGGTTCCTTACTTTGTATATTCGGTAAGATGTTCAAAGCTATAATTATTATTACAGATAAATTTTTATAACTAAAATGAAAAAATATATTAAGAAATGTCACTTTCAAATATCACTTTTATAAAAGGCGCTCTACTACTAAAGGTCTTTTATTACTTGATCGTTCTGTTTTAGAGACTATGAATACAAAGATCCTATGAAACAACATTTTTCATGAATTACAACGGCAAATGAGCTGTAATTTTTCCTGTTAAATTGGACTGTCATTGTTTGGAAGATTTCAAGATCTATATTTTAGTTGGTCGATTTAGAATTGAGAATGTATTTATTCAAAATTAAAACTCACAAAAATTCTGTACAAAAACGATTCCATAGGCACATGATCAGATTCGTATTTCAGCTAATAACGGCCGGCTGAAGTTGCTATGGTTCTTGTTTCAGTAATTATATTATATTGTTGGCCATTGAATGTAGTTCAATTATCATTTAATTGCTGGCATCAAGGAAGCTATTAAAGTATCAGATGATTGAACAGATGCGTGAAACCCTTAACGTTCTGATAATGATTGTATTACGAAGAAAAATGCTGCGGTTACACAATGAGAATAATGGGTTATCGTTAAAGTCCTTCTTTCATTTAGATGTGTTCTTTTGTTGCCGAAGTATACTGGGAACGGGTACAACGTAAGATAAATGAAATGCCCTACGAGTAATATATAAGAGGGTGAAAATATAAAAAAAAGCTCCTCGGAAAATCGATGTTTCTAAATATAGAATATAAAGTGAAAATCTTAATCTCAGCCCATAAATGCGTTTTGCTTTTAGAGTAAGATTTTTTGTTGGTTTTTACTGTACCGGGAATTTTATTTGTGGATATGGCTGTTCCGTAACAATATTACAGTAAAGGTGGTATTTTATTTTGAGCACAAGCTAAGCAGACCACTTTTACTTTTTTACTTGAAGTACTTGTGCGAAATTAATTGAATTTTAATCTTCAGGGATGATTTATAATTAAATTCGAAAAATAATTATTAGAAAATCTTTGTTTTAATTCGATTGATCTCTCTTCCATTATGATTGCAGGCATCTAATTAAATTTGTGAAAGAGCTTAACTTTGTTTTTAATTTCGCGCTTCTGGATAAATACATTTTTCTTCGATATAGGGTGCTTGCAGGGGTGTGCTGTCCATGGAAGCATGGAAAGAATTGCTTCCCATAAATAATATAGACTTAAAGTTATTATATATTAAACTGCATTATTTAAACCCCCTTTTTGAATTTTTATTATAAAATTGGAACACTGGAACTAATTTTATTAAATAGCAATCCCAAATGATAAATTATTCTGCGCTATATATATATATATATATATATATATATATATATATATATATATATATATATATATATATATATATATATATATATATATATATATATATATATATATATATATATATATATATATATATATATATATATATATATATATATATATATATATATATATATATATATATATATATATATATATATATATATATATATATATATATATATATATATATATATATATATATATATATATATATATATATATATATATATATATATATATATATGTCCCGACAACGTTTGACAAGGATGGAAAGTCATGTCCGACTAAACACGACCATGAACGAACATGCCATACATGTAAATAACACGATATGCAATGATTTAAGTTCAATATACCAAGTTAGCATAGACAGCATGTTATGTGCGGTATCTTCATAGTGAAAATGAATTATTTAAAAAAGTCTCATGTCAATTAACAAAAACTATGTCATAGCCGAGATAGCAAAATAGTTCTAATTTCTCATAGACATTACCGATAATCATATTTTTTGCAGTGTTCAGAAACACTTATTAATAAAGTTTGACATGTATTTTCCCCATTATATAGTTAACAATAATTGGCTCATTTTTATTAACAATTAATAAGCAAATTACGGATCTCGGGAAGTAATCAACGGAACTAGACCAAAATCAACACGAGGGTTTTCGAGGTCGCTGATCACGATATTGAAGTAAAGATCGGAAAATTCAAAATGGCAGATCCAATATGGCCGATATTTCAGGTTAAACTGATGTTTTTAATGTAAATAAATAACAGAACAAAATCCGTTAAGTAGGTGGTTTTATAAAAAATATCAACATATTTAATTAAAAAAATCAATAGATATGTACCTATAACAATTTATTTATACACAATTTATTTCCTATAATATGAATAAAAATAGTCGGTATTCCCGATATGTTTTAAGAGACATTTTATTACATTAAAAATATGCATTAGAAAAAACATAATTATCTTTAATCAAAAATGTTGTTCACTGAGAATGAGTTTTTATATGATCATGTAATTAAAAAACCATAAAAATTAAACTAGGTATTAGTGATAAATAAGATATTGAGAATACATTATTTTTTTAATAGAGTACTTACTACACATATATATTTTATAATAGGTTGATAAAATAAAAGTATTACACATATTTAATTAAAAAAATATATTTACATTGACTAACATAACTAACTCGTTATGGTGTACCTCATTGATCTGTTTCAGTAGGCACAGGTATATTATGATTTGTTTAGAATAATAAAATGCTATTTTAATGGTTCCATAAAACGATGTGTGTACATATCCCCGCGATACCTGAGTACCTACAAATGTGAAGTTTTCGAGTAGCTATATACAGGGTGTTCCTTAATGACGTGCTAATATTTCAGAGTGAAATTCCTTAGCTTATGTTATAAGGAATTCGTTTTTTTCAATGCCTAGTTGAATTACTGTTTGAAAACATGACGGGATATGTTTTTGAGTCCAAGTGGCATGCGACCGAATTCAGAATATCCTCTACATCGCCGAAGCATCGATCGTTTTGGATATCCAAGAGAAACAAATCAAAAATATTACATAAATATATAACTTACACAAACTAGGGTTTTATAAGCACGTGTAGTGCTTGTTATACTTTATAGTGCTTTGTAGTGCTTTTAGATTGCAGGTAAGTGTCAGATTCAGATAACCTTAAAAAGTTAAAATGTACTAGACATTCAATTTTCAAAGATTGGCTTTTCAAAAGCTTGGCTTTACTTATTTTAGTGTCATCCTTGGTACAAGAACATTATTTTCGATGTAGCAGCCAAAATCTGTAGGTTTTGGAACTTGGGGTTGAATTTTACTATAGCTTTTATAGATCGCGCATGGCAAAAACGGCCTTGTCACATGCAATGAAAATGCATGTCCTGTTGGATGCAAATCTCTAAAATGAAATGCCATCTATTATAGTTCATAAGACACTTCAGTGATCAAAGAAGTTTAAAATTTAATATATTTAGGTACTTACTTTAAAAAAATAGAATAAGAAAGGCAACCATACAAGCTAATGTTACCCACCCAATGTCCGTTTTACAATTTGGAAATATATTCCCTCGTAATTCGTCCATATTTCCCATAAAATTTGGCCGGCCGTACAAATTTAACATTTACTATTAAATTATTTTTAATATAAATAATATAAAACTTTTTACATTAATTATTTCAATTATTCTCTTCGTCAGTTAGCCAATTGTTAAATAAATAATGCTAAAAATTAACTACAGGTCCAAAGTACATGTCAAACTTGACTATAAGTGTTTTTGAACACTGCAAAAAAAAATAGGAAAATCGGTAATGTCTATGATAAATTAGAACTTATCAGGTTTTTCAGGCTTGACACGACTATTCAGATAAATTTTAAATTCAACTGTTTGTAGTAATACGCTACATCAAAAAGGTTAAAAATTGGGTTACACTTCAAATAGTTCAGTTTCTAAGAATTGCTTCCCTTTATTTGAAATGTCACCGTACGGCACTGGCTGCGTGTATATCTTATATACAATAGGGTGGGCCGAAAATGGCTTCAAAAAAAAAGAATTGGAGCAACGGATCACAATACCCGCCAAAAGTTGCCTTTTGGTATGCATAATCACTGTAATTTTTTTCAAAATTTTAAAATAATATCTTCAGCCCTCTACCACCCCTATAACGACGGATTTTTTTAATCGAAGTCATAATGACTTCTATGTTACCTGTCAGTTTTTAAAATGACTGTAAATATTTTTTAGACTTCCAAAGGCAGGTCTTTTTCCCCCCTACTGCTATTTTAAGCATGTCTCGGATTGTAATAGTATGGATTTTCAAATATTTAAGAACCATTATGCAAGATAGCAAACTAATACATAATAAAAACACTTATAACCAAACAAATAATACCCATATATTGTAAAAACAGACCTATATTAATTATTAAACAAATGTTGAATTTAACAATGAATAAAAAAATATAAAACAAATAAACAAATTTGCTTTTTTATATGCCTTTAAACTTTAAATTGTCCCTTGTTTTCAAAAGTTGGGATGATCTCCTTTGATTTTATTCTGGAGCGGATGAAACCATCTCTAGATTCTTGACCTACAACTGATGATGATGACTCTGTTACCAATTTTACACATCTTTCCACTGATTGAGTGTGACATGGAAATTTATAAAAGTCAAATTCTGGTATTACGCCTTCATTAATGATTTTTTTTATCTCGTCATTTGATACGTAAGTCACAACTGGTGGACTAGTTACCTCGCACTCGGACCAGTTGATCAAGTCAAAGTACTCAACAGCAGTGAAGTTAAGTTTTGGTATGACAAAGGATCTTATTTTATCAGAGTGCTGTTGTATTTCTCTAGCCTTAAGGATTCTTCTCAAACTGAGTTCACGTACATCTGCCAACATACATAGAAGCATATTTTCGGGATGAACAAAATATGCATTTCGTTGAATCACTGCGTCTACAACATTTTTTAGATCTTGTCTTAAGTACCGCGATAATTTAATTGTTTGAAATACATGTAGTGCGCCTTGCGTTGAATTAGGATTGAGTTTGATGCGAAATCACATCGGTACATAAACTTTCACAATAAACTCGACCAAATCCTGTAGATTTGATGTTGGTTTTTCGGTTGCTGCGTACAGGCGAAGTACTCGATTAGCCATTGTGAGCCATCTCGAATGAGCTAGTTTGCCAGGATTGCGGTTCGCTAAAGATAAACTAAAGTCACCACTTGAAATAGCTTTACAAATATCGTAAAGATATGACTGATCTGTACTTAATTCGCTAGAAGTTATTGTCAATTCTGGCAATTCACATTCTATTCTGCTAAAGTTTACAATTGGAAAAAGTTCGCAATTTTCTAATGATTTTCCAATTTCCCCAGAGAATTGACGGGGTCCTGCTGTGCTGCCATCTAAATGTTCAAATAAATGTCGTAATGGTAGCTCGTTGGCATGTAACTGGCAAATGAACCATTGTAAAGGACGTTTAAGTTCACTTTCAATGTATCTTATTACACCATTTTTGTGGCCAGTGTTTACAACGGCACCATCACTGCCGATCGCCACTAAACTCGTTAAATCTAGATTGTTTTTCGAAAAAAAATCTAATATTGCCTTACCAATCGACTTAGCTTTGCCTGTGACTGGAATAACGTGGCCTATATAAAGAGAATTGGGTTCTTCAATGAGGGATATGTGTTCTTCTACAATGGTTTTTCTATAAAATCGATCGCCTTTTTTCTCGACCACTAGTGTTTTATCTTTTCTTCCGTCAAAGTACAGGCCTTCGATGCTTTTATTAGCAGATTGAAACTCCCTAATTAAGTCATTTCTATTTTTTTGTCGTACCCTTCTCACTTTGTTTTTGTCGATTATTTTTGAGGAATCCTCTGCAGTAATTATTCCCACATCCTTTAAAACTGCACTTGCAACAGCAGCAGCCGATCTATCAGATAAGCCGTATTTATCGCAGACAATACCTAATGTGGGTAACTTCAACCTCATCTGAGTGCACTTTGAAGTTGAAGGCAAGTTGACAGCAAATTCGTCATCATCACTCGATGATGGCTTAGAGGTTCCATCTGTATTCAGCGACTGTACATTTAGTGTATTTACCTTATCCTGAGTAGAACATTCTGGTATAGGTAACAAATCGTAGAATCCAGATTTGTATTTTTCCACCCGTTTCGTATCTACTGATTTTCGAGCGTTTTTGATAGTTAACCTTCTGGTTTCTATACGATCAATATTTCCGATAACCATTTTCCTTGTTGATCTTTGATCAGTAAGGAACATTTGTTCCCGGTAAGGTACTTTGTTGTTCCGTTTGCTTTTAGGATATCTTATTATGCTTAAATATTTGTCGTGGTGTTTGCGTATCAACTGAACGATACGATCCTTAGATACAATTGGAATTGACGCGGATTTCCATATATTTTCAATTTTAGGCACAAGATCTTTGCAAATTTCTGCAAAACTCGGTTCCTTTGAGCACTGTTTGTTAAATTTTAAATCATATCTAACAAACAAATAACAACGAAGCACTTGTTCAATTGTCGGCAGTACAAGAGGGTTTAAATCTGTCGGTTTACCGAAAATGGGACACTCGACTGTACTTCTTGTCACATTTAATTTTGGCAGATTCATTGTTGCCTGTTATACGTCTTTGATATTTTTGTGATTGTCTTGTGCCACGCAAGCACAGTTTTGTATTGGTTTAAATCTCGGTTTAAATAAACGTCAATCCACCTACTCTGGTCAACTTGCGACTTCGTAATGGCAGTCGAACGTGCGGTGTGGCGTATACAGACGAGACGACCCAGTAAACATGTCACGACTTGTTACGACTAGTTTAAGTTACGCTGTTGCTTGGTTTTATTGTCGAACAAATGCTTGTTCTGTAGGGAAAATGATATTTTTACTTACTTTTGCGAATGGCATTACGTTAACAAGAAATTTCGAGTTTGACTTAATTAATGGCTATTTTAAGGGGGTGGTAGAGGGCTGAAGATATTATGTAATAAATATATAAAAAATTGGGGTAATTTTATAGACGAAAATGACACTTTTTATGGGTCTTGCAATTCTTCGTTTTCAATTTAATTTTTTGGGTGATTAAAGGGGTGGTAGAGGACTGAAGATATTTTTTTAAAAAAATGAAAAAAATCTCAGTGACTATTCATCTTATAATGCAACTTTTCTTGGGTATTGCACAGTGAAAATCTAAATAATTTTTTTTCGGCCCACCCTAATATACAAGCTTTCACTATTCGTCAGCGATCGTGCTCCCTAAAAGTCATCGTCGCGTGAGCATTGGTATTACAGAGCCGTATTTAGTGAAGATTTGGTTGTGCGTATAGTGTGTTAAAGTTGTCTGTGTGAACGTTATTTTACATTTAAAATGGAAATGAAGGGTCTGAGTGTGAGACGGTGTGCCATTGGCGAATTTCGAGGGGGGGGCTTGGAAGAGGTAAGCCCCCGCAAAGTCCGATTTAGCCCCCCCCCTCCCCCATAAAAATAATTTAAACATCACATTCAGTTTTTTTCTCTTCCGTTTTTTAGCTCTTGCAATCATTGAAAACGGCATTACCAAATCGATCATATTAGATCTGGAAGAGTAATTCTGGAAGAGTTTATTAAAACAGGAAATCGGAAACTGCTACTTCAATTAACATGTTTTTACAGTCTCATTAACTTTGAATAAATACGCCTTTTTTCTGTTTTCTTTTGGTTTTAATATCCTGCCTTTTTTCATTTCCATTTTCTGTTTTCTTTTAGTTTTTAATGTGACATGCTATTCTGCAAAAAGATAGCAGGGCACCCTCTGAATCGCTATTTTATCAGAGGAATTAAAATTTGTTGGTCCTAAAATTTGTGGCTCGGTTCCTTTTAATTAAAAGGAGTTGCTAGGGAAAAAAATCGCGATTGATTAATTCCCGTTATTTAAGAAATAAAGTCATTTTCGTGGTCAAACGTCTCATTCGATACACCATCGTAAGACGTTTTACCACCAACTCACTTTTTTTACCACCTTTAGAAATGAAGATACTGAAAAAACAATTTTTTTCAACGGAAAATGTGAAAAATCAAAAGGGTGGCTTCACAGGGATTGAAAAGGTTCTACAACTTTTTGCCACCCCACAATGTCAATTTACCACCCCCTGAAAATGTGCACGCGCGTTATGCATATGTGTAAAAATCGGGCCAACTCCACATGCACTTAAAAGCCAAAAGGGTGCCCTCCAGGTGGATGAAAAGGTTTAACCATTTTTTACCACCCCGAGAAAATATTTTACCACCCCACCAATTTATTTTACCACTCCCTGGAAAATAGCCCGCGCGCTATACATATGTGTAAAATTCGGGCCAACTTCACATGCATACTTTATGAATTTTTGTTTTTATAGCAGCATGGAGTGAGAAAAGCAGAAAAATTTATTTTCTGTGTCTACGCGATCTTGTTCCTGAGAATCTTTTTTCCAAACATGTGAAGTTGGCCTGAAGTTTCCAAATATATGTAACGCGCGTGCGCATTTCAAGGGGGTGGAAAAATAAATTGGTAGGATGGTAAAATATTTTCTCGGGGTTGTAGAAAGTGGTAAAACGTTTTCATCCTCCTGGGGGTCGCCCTCTTCGATTTTCAGTGCATGTGAAGTTGGCCCGAATTTTACACATATGTATAGCGCTCAGGGTAAAATAAATTGATGGGGGTGGTAAAATATTTTCCTGGGGTGGTAAAAAGTGGTTAAACCTTTTCATCTCCCTGGGGTTCACCTTGTTCGATTTTCAGTGCATGTGAAGTTAGTTTGAAAGTATATGTGAATTTGCCCCAATTTTTACATATGCATAACGCGCGTGCGCATTTCCAGGGGGTGGTAAATTGACATTGTTTTTGAAAAATTGACAAATTTTTGCCACCCCTTTTCTTGGGGTGGCAAAAATTTGTAGAATCTTTTCAAACCCCTGTGAAGCCACCCTTTTGTTTTTCACATTTTCCGTTGAAAAAATTTGTTTATTCAATATCTTCATTTCTGAGGGTGGTAAAAAAAGTGAGTTGGTGGTAAAACGTGGTCTTACGATGGTGTATCGAATGAGGCGTTTTACCACCCAGCCCGCGAAATTTTTCGGGCTTGTGAAGTTGGTCCGTTTTTTTTTCTTTTTTATAACAATAAATTGGAAGGTGGTTTAACGAAATGAATCGGTGGTAAAACGTGGTCTAACGATAGACAATCAATTTAGCCGTTTTACCACACAGCCCGAATTTTTTGCGGGCCAACTTCACGCACCTACAAATTCGGTTGACTCGCAACTAATTAGCGGCTAATTTTAGGCATAGCAACTCTTCGATTTGGGAATTTCGCCCTACTGGTGGGTTAAGTATTGTAACAATCAAGTCACCACCGGATTACCTTTGTTATAAATTTAGCAGGGCCACATGTTATTTAAAAAAAATTCTAGACGCAACATGCGACTATTCGATCGCAACATCGCAACTAATTAGCGACAAAAAAAAATAAGTGATTTTAGACGGTCTATCAATGTTAAATAATTTTTTTATTATAGCTGCCCTGCTAACTTTATATAAAGTTAGCAGGGCACCCCAGAAAAAAGAATACGATAGCGACAAATTCGGTTGACTTGCAACTAATTAGCGACTAATTAGCGGCTAATTTTAGGGATAGGAACTTTTCTATTTCGGCATGTGGCCCTGCTAACTGTATGCACATAAATTATCACCTACCAAGAGCGTTGATAATACCGACATAATTTTAGCATGAAGAATGTGCCCCAAAGCCCCGGGAAATTATCTTAAAGCAACACGCTTAAAGGAATATCAATGACAAAATTTTGAGTATTTATCAAGGGTCAAGGTGTAATTCGGTAAGATAATTTTTTACATTTTTTATTAACACATTATCGAGCACATTATTAATTAATTGTCAAGCTGAATTTGTTGATTTTGAATTTGATTTTTCAATAAATTATGTCATCCTTGCTGATAACATCGATAACATGTGTGTTATTATCGCTGTAATCCTTTAATGCTTTGATGGATACTGCCACATGACTTGAAATACTAAAATTGTTTGTTGTTAGTCATATAGAATAAAAAAATATCACAATATTACTCTTTCGAAATCATATTTTTTCACATGTTATAATAACAAATTAGCAAATATAGCAAAGATACGCAATTATAATTTTCTTACATTTTTTGCACTTATGTCATGTGTCCTTTATTTCATAAAAATTAATTTATATTTGGCCGTATTTTCTTAATCAAGACGACCACTAAAAAAGTCCCGAATCTTGCTACCCAGTTCGCTTGCAGTCGTCTCAACTCTGGGTACTGGATACACATCGAGTACATAGATATGTACTGAAATTCACTTACTGTCTTTAAAGTGCCGCCGATCAAGTGAGCCTGCTGGTGTTCCATCGAGGCACTAGTAACGCTCACGTTTCTTTGGTTTGGCCTGCAGGTTGTGTTTTTATTTTATGATTATTCTTCGTAAGGCACTAAAGAATACGTTTTATTATAGTACCTAACTCATACCTAATATTTGGCTGGGCAAGAGAAATGTATCCATAAAAAAGGCTCTGTGGGACTGGCACTGTTGAGAAGAGGTAGTCATTGATCCATAATTTTACTCCTCGTATATACGAAAATCATACGTTTATTATATGTTGCCCTAGTTGCAGCTCATTAATATTAATCATAATTAATACTTCAATTAAAACCCTCTTTCATTTACCAGACAACTTTTGAATGTAAACACTTGCCGATCTAGTTTTGTGAATTGCCTTCTCAACTATCGAAAGCGGCCTTTGAAAAATAAATAGAAGCTCCGAAACCTTTCACTTCCTTATCGAGTGGGTGTTTGCGATTTTAAGTGAACGAAATCACTTAAACTCCCAATTCTCACAATTTCCTTCGCTTTCTCATGCAACACTGTTTGTAAACACCCTGACCTACATTTGAGGTATACGTTACAAAGCAAATTTTCTTTATTCGCGTGATAAAATTTCATCCAGCCCTTATCCTATTACGTACTTTCATAAAGCCCTTTCATCAACAATTATCGCAAGACATTGCGGCGAAATAACGGGATTACTCGCCACAGACGTAAGTATTCCATCAAAAGAATACAGTTTAGTTACCGAAGCAACCGCTCGGTAAATGCTGCAGCGCATTTAATATTGCTCATTTAATATAATTGTTGAGTAGCCATTTAGTGTGACTATTGTAATTTTAAATAATTAAAAATAAATAAAAAGGTAAATCCAAAATTACTGACCCGTGAAATTACTTCACTCACCAATTTATTGTCCAACTGTGGTTGCACAAATGTCCAGAATTCTCACTCGAAAATTTAAATTATTATTCCGCTTGTGTCAGTGGTGGGGCGAAGTTTCTTTCTTTACACCCGCAATAGTAATTTAAAGTGAAATTTTGAAAACTGAAAGTAATAACGCAATCTGATTGGTTAACAATATAATTTCAATACCAAGGAGATACTAATAACTAAGGAAATATTTTTGTTTAATGAGGATTTCCTTGACTACAGAAAAGAGTACAAAAAAGTTATGCGTGTGTCATTCAAGGAGTAGCCACGCAGCGTCGTTTATTAAAAGAAAATTGATGTTTTAATAAGATAAAGTTTCCTGAAAAGCAAAGTAGTTGCTTCGAATTTATGCTAAATAGGCATACTTGTGTTTACATGTGGTTTTGTAATTGTATGGCTAGTAAATTCAGTGTTGTTTACATGTGGTTTTGTAATTGTATGGCTAGTAAATTCAGTGTTTTCGTGTGTTAAACAACTATTGGAAGAAGCTAGGTAACTTCATAGCAGATCAAAGCTGTAATTTGTGTAATAATAATGAGATCAACAAATCAAAACTTAAAACAACAAATATCGGAAATCTACAAAATTGTAAACAGTGCTACGAATCGTACGCAGTAGAAGGTGAGATAAGGCAGGGTTCCGGCTTTCAGCATTCCAGTCCAGCTTCAATACAGCGCCGCTGGATGACTTTATTCCAGTGTTTTTAGTGAGTGAATAGGGCAACAAGTGTAGTGGGATGAACTGGCGTTTTTAAAAGGTAATGGCAATTATATCTAAATACTTCGCTTTTTAATAATTCGTCATAAGCATTTTTTATTAGATTAGAAATATTGTTTCTAAAGGATTTCATATCCCATGTCAATAATTTCAGATACAATAGGTTATCGCAGGGTTTATTTTAGGATTTTGTGAAATTTGTCAATGCACCATCGTGACATTGTGATATTGTTTATTTATAATAAATCTATGTCACATGATGTACACCAATATTTTTCCTTTTATTTTAAAAAAACTTAAAGGCACTGAAGATTCATGTTTGCTATATAGATAGACATCATACGAGTATAATAAATTTTAAATTCCGAGAAAAAAATGATCTAACAAAATTAATTTATCCAAACTAAATCGTCAATATCGGACACTAGTCGATTTTCAGGGCGATCACATGTTCAACAATAAAACAGTATATTATTGCGCGAGAACCATTTCGAGAATGGTTCTCGCGCATCTCCTTTTGAAAAAAAGTTTCGCAAGTTTTGCCTGAAATTTTCTGCTAGCGACTATTTCAATTGGGCATAATAAATGCTTCATTTTCAGCATGTTCATCATAAACTTCTACTAGCCATTACCACAAACCGATAAAAATTGTTATTTTGGCACATAAGAACTGTTTAACTAATCAACTACTATACTACAGTAAACAGAAAGTAGTGTCTGGTATTTTAAATACGCCTAAGACGCTTGTGCAGGATCCAAGGTCTGTGATTTTTGTGTAGTATTTTTTTAAATAGTAAAACAATCAATAAAATAGGGTATAAAATATAACTTATATAACTTAATGTATAATTTTCACATTATATTTCACATATAATTTTTACATGTTTGTACTCATATATTAGGTATTACTTACCTATATTATAATTACATAAAACATTCAAATTGACCAATCTAACTGTTGAAAATGTCTCAATGTTGTCACAAAACATTTGAGAAATAATGGTCTTCATTAAACTTCAACTTCATTAAAGTGTGTTGTGGGATGTGTATAGGAACTATAATAATCGACTAATGATGACGTCACACTGAAGAACTGTGGCCTTAGTGCTTTAGAAGGTATTGACTATGTTCACGTTGTTCGGAAGCCGACGCGCGAAGGAGCGGTACTCGTTTGTTTCGTTCCTGGTATCATTTAAATTTAGCAAGAAAGCTATGCACTATAACACTAAACTAAAAATCTATTTAAAACAAATATTTTTCGACGTGCCAAGATAAGAAAAATCGCGAACGATATTATCGCGAATAATAGTGAAAGAAATGGCGACGCAATATGTTTCTTCGAAATCTGTGCAAGATTGTTCTGAAGATCACTGATAAACTGAGTACATTAAGTACTCAAAATATTAATATTTATGTATTTTATAATATTTTTTGTCATTTTGGTATTTATTATTATGTTTATTATAAAAAACATTTACAATAGTAAATTGCTCAAATTTAACTCTGAGTTTAACTGTTTGATTTTCTTTTACTTATAAACTAAAATAAATTTTTAATATACTCAGCCATCATGACATGTGACGTAACACGATATTCCGACGGCTCATTAACTTTAAGACATATAAAAAAATCAATATCTCCGTCATTTTTGATATATTAACTGATTTTTTCAACGTTGGTCAACTTTATTTAAAAGAGAATGACCATCGGAGTAATCTGGTTGTGCAATCGCATTATTTATAATAAGTAACCTGGGGGTTGCAACCTGTATTATTCGTCCTTGGTCTCCTTGGCCATCGTTCACCAGAAACGTTATATCGTAGCCGGCTGGCTCATGACGCGCTCTCCCTCCCTTAATATGTATACAATCAACAGTATAAATCACGAATGTTTGCTTATAATAACAATAAAGGAGACGTTCATTTTTTTCTCTGTTGACTTGGGGTATTGCGCCCTCAGGCGCCCAGCAAGCAAACCATATTTCGTTAATTTAATCACGGCCGGCTCGGCGTGTACATCTCGCAGGTATTAGGCGAGCAGCTCACATCAAAACAATCAAGTTTCAGGCAATGAAAATGATTTAGTATGTAAACGTATTAAATCCGTGCAATCAGCCGAAAGAGCAAACAAAAATTTTAAGGCAGGGGATGCGTGAGAACACCACGCTTGTATATGGTTACTCCTACGACCGTCACCATCACCAGATATTTTTATGTTACAATATCCTATAGGAATATAATACATTCTCAAATAAAAATATGTTTGCTTCAATGAGCTAGTTAATTAACTATAAGTACATTTGGAAATGAAAGAGTAATATAAAAGCTCATTAAAAATGCAAATCTGAATTAAGTCCGAAACCTGGCAGATATGGTTTTGAAGGGTAGGGTAGGATTTTAACATGGGATTCGATATATATATATATATATATATATATATATATATATATATATATATATATATATATATATATATATATATATATATATATATATATATATATATATATATATATATATATATATATATATATATATATATATATATATATATATATATATATATATATATATATATATATATATATATATATATATATATATATATATATATATATATATATATATATATATATATATATATATATATATATATATATATATATATATATATATATATATATATATATATATATATATATATATATATATATATATATATATATATATATATATATATATATATATATATATATATATATATATATATATATATATATATATATATATATATATATATATATATATATATATATATATATATATATATATATATATATATATATATATATATATATATATATATATATATATATATATATATATATATATATATATATATATATATATATATATATATATATATATATATATATATATATATATATATATATATATATATATATATATATATATATATATATATATATATATATATATATATATATATATATATATATATATATATATATATATATATATATATATATATATATATATATATATATATATATATATATATATATATATATATTATGGGGCTCACACCAACAACAACAAAAGGTGTGGCTCCTCTCCTAGTATACTTAAACTACGCTTATCTGTAAGTTTGGTAGTAGGTATCATGGTAAGGTCTCTCCAGCATCCAATTCCACGTGCAAGTATCAACTGAGTGTTACACCAGCGGGGCAAGTCCAACGCTCCAATGACACGATCACATACCACGTTTATGGCCCATAAGTCCTAGGAGTTGAATACTATATGGTCACGAGTGAAACGAAAGGTATCGACGTTCCGGTAGATAAGCCCATCCATGGTGCAATGTATACTGTTGAATGGAATTGAAGGTTTGAATCTCAAGCGATTCAACGAGGGTTCCAAGTGGACAAAAAATAATTAACAGAAAGGGTCCAGGTGAAAATCTGAAGATTTCAAATGACGCGAATTGATGTAAAGAACTGAAATTTAAATCGAAAAAGTAACGAATCGAAGAATCGAAGCCTTGAAAGACACGACTAATAGGTTTGCATCCTTACATGTAAAAAAAATTAGAATAAGTGAACACAAAAATAACTTACTCAAAGGTGTAAGGCGGCTTCGATAGTAGCCCAGGCGATACTTCTCAATCGACACTGGGGACTTCCCCAGTGTCGATTGGCACTTGATGACACTTGATGACTAGACTATGAAAATGGCACTTGATGTCTAGACTAAGTAGTCTAGTCATCAAGTGCCATTTTGATGAGTTTATCGTAGCCTTTACCGAAAATTATGATTTATGGCTCATTCGATTCGGAATGACATCTAGAATCTTTTTAAAAAATTTTACGTGGGGCCGGTAAAAATTACAACAGTTATAAACAATTTAGTAAAAAAGGGGGGCTCGTTTTTTGCAAATTAATTAACTTGCAACTTTGCATTTAACTTATTTTCTTAAGTTGTAAATTAATATAAAAACACTGATAATTGTCAAATTAAAAACCGTAGATTTTTTTCACTTCTGGGAGCTATTCTTGAAAGGCTTTAGAAAAGATCCGCGTTGAAAAAATAAAAAAAATTTGATTCTCTACTTTGTTATTAACAATCAAAAAAAAATTAAAGAAATTGACATAAATACAAAAATACTTGAAATTACATAAAAAATAAAGAAAAATCTCTCATAGCATACGACACATGGTTGTTTTTAATTAAAGTTTGTAGCATTGAAAAAAATATAACACGAAATTTTTCCTACTCTTTAAGATCTGAAAAATGTACATTAAGGATCTCTTTTTCGAATGCAATATATATCGACTGCAATATATAATATCTGCAATAGTTTTTGAGATCTCCCCTTTTTTTTTACTAAATTGTTTATAACTTTTGTAATTTTTACCGGCCCCACTTAAAATTTTTCAAAAGATTTGTAGATGTCATTCCGAATCGAATGAGCCATAAATCATAAATTTCGGTAAAGGCCAAGAGAAATTCATCAAACTGACACTTATTGACTAGACTAACTAATGCAAACAAGTTCTAAGGAACACAGAAAGAAGCAAATATAGAACGAGAAAAGGATACGAGGTGTAAAAAAATATCGCTTACCTTAATTTAGGAGTTATTGAATCCGACATCAGTCGTATGTGCTGGTTATCAATATCACAAAAACATATAAACGGTGACCTCTCCAAGAATTCCAAACTACTGGAAAAATAACAAAGTACTTTATTTAATAAGGAAGGCGCTTAAACTCGAAAAACGAGCCGACAGCCAAAACCACGCTGATGAAAAAGATGGCACCTCGAACGGAAACGGAAGTCCCAAAAAATATATTGGTCTGGCCTCCTGAGAGCCACAGAGCAATGGAAAAAAAAGATCAGGGAACGAAAATAACATAACTGGTTCGCACCTTTATTCCATACCGATTACCTTTTAGCCGTCCCGCAACCTTAATAAAGCGTAGGTACTATTATTATATGAATAATACTAAATATTGTACTATTCAATATTTCGTTGTAATGATTGTATTTAGTTAATATCCGCTAAGAAATGTCAACGTTACAAATGATAGAGGGCGCGCTTAGTGACCTTTGACCTTTGAGAATATCCTAAACTAAATACCTACCATTTAACGCTAAGATACTGTTTGTGATGAGAGATCCGGGTAGTAAGTATAACTTTTCTTACAGCAAGCTAGAATCGTCACTATAAAGGCGCTTTCATTTAACAAGTTGTTATGTTTTGATAGAATACTAATAACTAATCAATTTTAACACAAAACCCATCAAAATAATACACTAAATTAAAGAATAACTGTATTACTTTTATTTCAAGAATTCTTGTTACCCCACTTTACCACAAAACGGGGCCGGCGGCTCCTTATAATCAAGCCGATATAATGAGGGTTTTTTGCTCGGGGTTTTATGTCTCATATTTCGATGTTACAAACTATACTCGATTCATTCACTAGCGAAAAGTGAACGTAACATCGTGCAGACAATGAGTTAGTAGCAACATATATAAAACTCAACATTTGAAACGTATGAGTACAATTTTGTTTAGTGCAGTTATTTATTATCCTATTGTGGTCCTATGCAAAGATTTGGTAGGTTTCGTTTGATAGAAACTTCTTGATGTGCTTTACATGATAGTAGATAAAAGGCTCTATTTAGCATTAGAAAATAATTTTGTCCCATTTTCGTGTTATATCTTACTGCCTGATAAATGCGCCGGTAGGAAATAGCAATAAAATATTCTTTTATTTCCTCGAGGCGATGCGTTGGCAGATAGAGACCGCTATTACCAGAATTGAATAGTTCCGTAGGTCGTAGTCGGGGATTTTACAGAGAAATAAATCAACCTACTCCAGCATGTGATTCAATCACGTCGTGAGCTGGCGTGTGGATCGATTTAAACACAGGAAAGCAGCCTGTTTCGAATATAAAGGAAGACTTTAGATAAATATTCGCGTTCTAAGACTGGATATTTTAAACGTTTATCAATTTCTTACGGTATATCTTGTGAACATAGTAATATTGTGAAAATCTGGAAAAATTGGATGATTCATGGCATGAAACTGCTATTACCAGGCATTCAGAAACTATTGTAATGTTAGTTTCAACTGCTTGGCTTAGTTTCTAGATGATGAAATAGAACGATGTCAATATTAAATGTTTTCAAACTGATGTAGAACACGTTCTTATAAATCCTTTTCCCTACACTCTATGAAAGCCTTCTTACTGTCCAAAATTTTACCTGTTTCCTTAATTGTCGTGGCCACAAACTCGGTTCCCAGATCAGTAACAATATTTTCTGGATACTTTCTGGAACAAATTATTTAGCAACAGCACCGATTCTATATTTGGTATTAAGTTTCAACATACTTTCTCAATTCATATTTTGATGTTAAAATGTAATGGTTCAAATCAAAATAAAAAAAAAATCTTTTTTAATCCTGATGTCAGTGAGGGGTATTGCTATAACAGTAAGAAAGAGGGCAACTTTTGTGTAGTTTAAATGTAAATGTAGAAAACAGTGTCATATTGACAAGAAGCATTGACGAAACACATTTTCTATAATTTATATGAACTTTTACAAACTTTGCCGTAGAAGGTTAGTCAAGGGATTACCTCAATAGTTTGCTATGTACTTCATTAACACCATGTATAACTAGACGATGTTTACGTCTCAATATAAAAAAGTAGGTTTAAACATCTTTTAATTTTCCATATTAAACATTAAATTGAAATAAATACAAGACATTTTGCAAATGTATGGGGATGGAATCTAGCTTCTATTTAAGTACTTATTTTTGTGGAGATTTTTTTTATATCCAACTACTGAATTTTTTTCTCTCACGCCCTCACCGATTGTAAGCCGAATTTATGACTGCATTTTTTATTACAGAACATAAAAAGTCACAAGATGTTCTAGTGGTTTCAGAAACTGTTTGACGCTATAAATTACTCCGCACAATAAACGACGAGACATCTTATACCGGAACAGGTTTATGGCGGTAACTTAACTTGTAGACAGTTGATGACGTCGCCCATAAACACAACTATGAGAGAAGGAATAATAGATCGCTCGGGAGCGGTGCTGAAGGTAGATGTCTAGTGTGGATTAGGGCTTTATTAAAGTTTTATATAAGTAATCCTAGGAAGTAAGTGTCAATAAAGACCTGGAGATAAGGATTTATCTATCTATATAATCATATTTTATGATGACCAGAAATAGGATTTAAATCAGGCATGGCAACCAAAACAAAATTAATAATAGTAATAGTATTTCCTATAAAAATAAGGTTGATATTTTTCTCTATTTTATATAATTCCATGAACATGAAATTTTTTTCTTTCGGATCAATACTTTTCAAGATAATTGCAAAAAACTACCTTTAAAGAGAAAAATACATTTGAATATATACAGTAAAGACTATACTTATTCATCAGATCTGCTATATAGTTGCGAATGTTATGGACTGTCGCCAATTGTTTTGCTCTGTATTGGGTATTCATCAGCACCCTGAGAGTAATATTTTATAGATACTCGCTGTTACCCACGACTTAGTCCGCGCGAATTTAACAAAGAATGTTTCTTCAGTTCGCAGAATTTACCAAAAGTTAATAATTCCCAATCTAAATTTATATAGTACACCTGTGTAGTACACAAAAGGTACGGTGAATTGAAAAGTAATACATAAAGCTTAGCTGGTTAAGTAACTGCGTAGTCCAGAGCCCGTAGAGGTAATAACAATCGTTAGGCAAAACCCTCAGGCAGATGACAAGGAGAAGCCTCGTCTCAAGGGTGACTATCCGTACAGCGAAGTCGGTTTGCGACTTCAGGCCTCGAAGGGTACTCGTCTAGAGATTTATTTGTCCATAATAAAACCTGTCTAGAATTACGATTGTAATATCTATACAGTGAATATGCAAAAGAAAGCATATTTTCAAGGTGTAATGGACGAGGGGTAAACTGCCGACAAAAATCGTGTACACTTACTTCCACTTTTAAAAAAACTTCCACCTCCTTGCACCAAGCTTCTACATACTTCCACCGAACTTCCACGTACTTTCACCTACTTCCACATAATTATTATTTTTTGTGCTAGTCAGTTCCCCCTGGCTTCCGCCTAGTCCAGAGAGTCCCTCCAGCCTCGTTACTCAACGACCACTCCCCACGTCCGCGGGGTAAGCGGTCATTGAGGTCGCAACTCATGTGTCCTGAGACGCGACGAGCCAAGTATGACAACCTTCTGCATCTTCCCAGCGATGACTTCTGCCAATTGACGGCATGCTGGGATGGTTTTTAATTATTATTATTATTACTGTTATTATTATTAGGACTAAATAAGGCAAGTCTATAACTCGCCTGTCAGATAACCTGTCTACCTATGTTGGGTCAAAGAACACTCACAGTGCAACGGCATTAAAGAATCTGACAAACTTGCCAAGAAGGCAGCCAGCCTGAAAATTCTTGGGCCTGGTCCTTCGAGTACATTACCAATTTCAGTGAAACTACAAATGACCAAGGAAAGCACCCATAAGAAATTTAAAAAGGTTCATTCAGAAGGTACATATTTGGTTCATATCATGAACCAGAAAATCAATATTACATTTTTTACAACATTAGGCTGGTTAGCCTAATGTAGCCTAGGCGAGACGTTTTCCCCAGGGAACAAGTACAAGGGGCCCAATAGGGCCTAGGTGCAGCAGACGTTTGATCCGCACTCCGTACATATTAGATTATCATTTAATAGTGTAAGGCTGCTTTTGGGACGCGGTTTAAATTCTTAACCGAGAAGAGTAATTTCTTGAGCGTATTTCTGCTGTTAAACAAATATTCTTTTCAGTTACTTATACTGTAAGAGAAAAGCACAAGGCAAACTAGCCGGGGATCGATGTGAATTCCTCATTTGGTAGAGCGTTACAAATCAGACTCGGATAGTGTAGAAATATGCAACGGAAGTTTCTCAATTAAATCCGCAGTTGCTCTTGGTACGGTTATTTGAAACTAAAAAGTTCCGCTGTGAATTACGTAGTTCTGTTTTATAGACCGATGTAGAAATTACATGAAAATATTAAATCTGGAGGATGATTTGCGCGGTAATGGCATTGTAAAAATGGGAGTCCCTGGCTGATCTCCATCGCAGCGGGCCGGCAGCATAATAATGACTTTGCGATTCTGTCATTAGCTCTTATTAATTATTCATCACCTCTGCACGTGCGGCGCTATCATCCATTATTGGCCCTCTCATCTGGATCATAATTAATATCAGCTGATGTAATGCAAGGAAACAATGTCAGCAATATAAAGCCATTGATTGAATAAGTAGGAATAAGGATAAGTACGAATAAGGATATGGTATTTTTCAGCTATCTTGGGGTGTACGTCATTACAATCTAATTTATTTTTTCGATGTTATCGGTTAACATCGACGTTTTTGGTTTTCATCGATGTTTAACTTTGACCATACCAAGTACTTCAATCAAATGCAATAACATTATTTTTATTGCTGCCTCCTATATGTTTAGATTTCGAAGTATCAAATGATGTTCATATCGATATTTTAGAAAATTTGCGCATCCCTATTTCTTAGGAAAGCGACGCCAGAATAAAGCGGCCGCAATTTGACAGTATTGAAATGTTTCACTGAATATAGATAGCCGTCGTTACAGCGCCAAACACATAAATGTAAAGCTAGTGCAGAAACGTGACGCTGTTCGTAGAAGAAAATGAAAAAAATAATGAAGAACCTGCTCTCGGGAAGTGGTTTCCCCGATCTATTGTAAAATATAAAAAACGTTTATTGTGATGTCAAACCGATTATTTAATAATTTATAAATGACTATAAATTAAAGTAAAAACGTGTATTTAATAAAACAAGTGAACTATTTAATAGAAGTATTAGAAAGGAAATATATGATAATCATAAAATTTCATGATCATCGTCGTCATTATCATTATCATCATCTTCAGATCTTGAACCCAAATTAATAATTAACGGTTCAACCTCATTGTAACGTACTTTACGTTCCCATACTTTATTTACAATGTCTTCTACATGTTAACAATTTTCTACAATTTTCCCAAATATCTGGACTAATTTGATCCAAAGGCTTTTTTGGCCACATCTTTAAAGCTTGTTTGTCTCCGTAACCAACTTCACCAATATGTCGATCATAATAATCTTTACAAATGCCCCACACCAATTCTATTGGACTATATTGGCAATGGAAAGGTGGTAATCTCAATACTTGATGACCATGTTTTTTTAGAAGTTCATCTATGGCATATCTCGGGGTCTGTTTGTGCTAGTTGCATAAATTTGAAAGTTCCATTTTCAGATCATCTTTCGAAAATATTATGCCTTTACAAGAAAGTCATTTTTAGGGTTCCGTACCCAAAGGGTAAAACGGGACCCTATTACTAAGACTCCGCTGTCCGTCCGTCCGTCTGTCACCAGGCTGTATCTCATGAACCGTGATAGTTAGACAGTTGAAATTTTCACAGATGTTGTATTTCTGTTGCCGCTATAACAACAAATACTAAAAAACAGAATAAAATAAATATTTAAGGGGCAACAAATGGACATGGACCTGAATCTGTATGCTAATAAATGCCGGAGTCGCCGGTCGGACGAGATTAATTATTATCTCAAGTAGGTAGTCATTAGATATCATAAGTAGGTTGGTGTACGCAAGTACCTAATATAAGTCAGTACCCATAAGTGGGGCTCCCATACAACAGACATGATTTTTTTGTCGTTTTTTATAGATAATGATACGGAATCATTCGTGCGCGAGTCCGACTCGCACTTGTTTCTTGTTTTGTTCCAGGAAGCAGTAGGAATTGGGTCTTCCCAAAAACTATGGTAGGACGCATATTATCGATCACCACTATCGAGGGCTCAGTAAGATTTGGAATCAGTTTTTCCGAGATGCGTTTCTTAAAAGAATTTTGGTCCATTGAATCGTGGTAGTCCGCCGACTTTGACTTCGTAGAAAAAAATAAAGAAGCATTTTGTATGAATCCACGCCTAGTTCCAGCATGTAGCACAACAATCCGTTTACCATTTCATGTGTGGCGTTTTACAACTTTTTACACTGTTATGTTGCCACGTTCTTTTAAATACTCCTTTCGCAAAAGTCCAGGTTTCGTCAAGGTACACAGATTGCGTCGGATATCCGCTTATATTTTCGTCATATATTCTCGTAAAGTAGCTATTTTCTTACTTGCGATGTGAGGTTGCTCACAAAGGAAACGTCTGTTATTTTCCTCTGTAAAAGAAAAGCCAAGATTCTTTAAAATACGACTCGTATCCGAAACATCTAAGATAGCCTTTTGCTTTACAATCATGAACTGTTTTAATTGTAATTTTTATTTTCTCTTCTTTCATAGTATACACAATATTACGAATTTCTGATTCAACTCTCATGAACATCATTCGTTTTCAACTTACGCCTGTTGCGTGTTTTTCCTGGAGTACTAAGACTACTTCCTTTATACGGGTATTGTTTCTTAAACTTATTTTGAAGGAATCAAGAATCTCTGATGGACGGAAGATAATGGTAGCAAGGACCCAAACTATTTTAGGAGGTTTATTATGAATTATCGGCTCTGTTTTACAATATTACAGTTAGACATTATTGAAAATATGTTAATATGTAGAACTGTCAATGTGACTTTAAATTTGACTTTTAAAAAAATAAATTGTTTTCAAACATTTTTACTGACACTGTTTCCGAAAAATCCAAGTAAGACATCTGTTAGAGCTTCACATGGCCGAAATGGTATTGTACTCTATGAGACGTCAGTCGTTTATTGCATCAACATACGTCGCGTGCTGATGCTCCTAGAAATTGACCAAAAACAATAAACGTAACTCGAAAATTGTTGCATACATACGCCAAGATGAAAAATATATGAAAAATACTACACAACCGGCGGTAAAGTGTGCTTGATAAACGGTTTGTAATTTTGTTTGCTTAATTACGACGAATTATTTTTATCCAACTCATACAAAGTTATATTTATTGATAAGATTTTAAAGGTATGAAGTAGCTCACAAGTCACTAGTGAGATAAAGTAGTGAGCCAAAATATACTTTAGATGTTTAGATCACTAGTGAGGTGAAGAAATTTAACTCAATGTAATTTAAAAATAAAAAATAAAGAGTACATGATTTCGAGGCTACAGCTCGAGTCAAATATGAACATGTTTGAAAATATACAACTTTATTAAAGTAAATAATTCAATTGAACCAAAAAAAATATAGTCATATATACAATAAACGTGAAATGTTATGGTATTTTCTTGTTCATGAATAGTTAATTAAGAAAAGCACAATATACAAAATAAAAAAGACATGATCCTATTGGTTATTAAACTACTAATATAAAAATAAGCATTTAAATATATAAGAAAATAACATACTTACCAGGTAGAATGACTTCCTTGGGGACGGAAAGCAAAGCCAGTAGATAGAAAAATGTAGAAGAGGTATGTAGAAGAACACGTATGTTCCTAGTCCGTGTGTAAATTATCCCATAATCTTCATTAAACCAGTATAACGCATTCACAATAGTGAATTCAAAGTAAGTGACAGTTCTACAGACAGTGGTATAAAATAAGCTGTTAAATTTAAGTTTAACCAGAGTGTTAAATAATTTTATAACCTGTATTTATTAGTTATCATGCCTATAAAATGTAAATCATTCTTATTATATAAAATCATATTTTATGTATTTTAAGAACAAAGATTATAACTATGAAAATAATCGATTATTATGTATGTATATAGTATTGTAGTTTTACATAAGGCTTAATAATTACAATAGGTGCTGGTTTTCCATTATGTAATTCGCAGTAGGTACGCTATTATAGAAATGTGTATCCAATAGACAAATTAATATATGTGATTAGGGAGTGAAATCAGTCTCCAACTAGTCGCAGTACAGAAATAAAACGACCCAATCTCGTTATTTCTGACGCGTGTACCAAGTAGACAATAAGAATGGAATTAATCAAGGGAAATCGAGTAAAAAGAAATGCCTGATTTAATTACTTTCGCAATTCATGCTCAGTGTCGTATGAAAAAAAATGCTTCATTGAAAATTGAATGATATCGATATCAAATCAAATTAATTCGAGATTTAAATTTCGAGATAAATAAAAAAAATCTATTGTACGTTTTATTTAAAAAAATACATTTCAAAATATAATAGTGTAAAGAGAGTAGGTATAATATAAATATATGTATCTATTGCCTAAAAAAATTATCATTTTTGAAATAATCAAATCAAATTTTGTTGTATTGTTTTCTTTAATATATGTTCGACTACCATCCCACTCACGAAATGTTTAAATACATACATATGTATGTACTTATGTGCAAAGTATTATGGGGATTAACAGATCTTTGCAACCGTACACCCAGTGGCGCCGCGAGCTCTCGAAGTGTAAATATTGTGCCAAAATAGGTTGACCTTGAAAATTCGCCATATAGAGGTTACTGTATTATTGGGACGTGTTATTGGTGAGGTTTTCGAGTTACGGAAATTCGAGATAAGAGATAAAAGTAATAACAACAATACTGTGAGGGAAACTGCTATGATAAAATTTCCTACTTCGGAACCATAACACAGAAGGTATACAACAATAACTCTCTTGAATTATTAAATTACTTTGCTACTTGTATTATAAAATTACTATTAGGTACATCTCTGAGCTTCCGGTTCCTTGGAATAAATCTCCGGTGTTTTAAAATTCCACTGTATTTATCTATTTTTAACCGACTTCAAAAACTGGAGGTTCTCAATTCGGTTATATACCGGGTGACACAGGAGACATGTAACGCTCTGTAACTTTACTATTTAAAAAGTTAAAATTTTCAACTTTGGGAGAGTTGTATATTACATAATTGTCCTTTTTTTGAGCATATCAAACATTTCCTTAAACTTCCGGTTTAAGCGGAAGTGACGCAAACTTTGTTATTTTAAATGGTACCCTGTATATTTTTTTTGCCCATCTGATTCGTCTTTAAATTCTCTTTTCAACCATGTATCGCACCATGGCATTTGTTTTTAAACTGACAGTTAATATTCATTGTATTGTATTAAGCATAGGTGGCCATGATATGAACCTTGGCAGATATTGATGCTTAGTGTGCCGTGATATCGAAAGACTTCTGGTACGCAACTTTGTGTCTCATATTTTTTTGGGCATAATCAGTAGCTGAACAGACTAACTAGATCTTTCTTATTTAAAAGAAAAAATCTTTAAACAACCAACGATATTATAAAAACTAAGATAGGAACTCGCATTTTTTTATTTGACCTACTTAAGAAATACTTATTTATCTTTTATTTTCGGCCATTACATTTGCTGTACCTACCTATCCCATTTTGCTTTCTTCATTAAAATTAGTATCGATAATTATTGCATAGTAATGAACATTGTTACTACCTACTGTAACAAAAATATTTAGTTAGGCACGCGGTGGAAACAAAATAAAATGAAAAAAGACGCGTCATTTTGGTTTGACAATTAAGAATTGTTTACTTGACAACGATTTAAGTTTTTATTGTTAAATTTTAACTTTTTAAATAGTAAAGTTACAGAGCGTTACATGTCTCCTGTGTCACCCGGTATATATATATATATATATATATATATATATATATATATATATATATATATATATATATATATATATATATATATATATATATATATATATATATATATATATATATATATATATATATATATATATATATATATATATACATATATATATATATATATATATATATATATATATATATATATATATATATATATATATATATATACATATATATATATATATATATATATATATATATATATATATATATATATATATTTATATTTATATATATATATATATATATATATATATATATATATATATATATATATATATATATTTATATATATATATATATATATATATATATATATATATATATATATATATATATATATATATATATATATATATATATATATATATATATATATATATATTTATATTGTCTATTTGCTAGTAACAAATAGACGTAACAGATTACGTTAGAACTCCATCATTTGTAAATCAATTTTAAAAATTCTCTTTTTTTGTCCACTATGTCTTTTCAAGCCCATCTTCTATCTTGTTCTTTTTTGACCATCTTTATCCCGTTCCCCCCTCTCTCCGTCTCTCTCTTTCTATGCCTTTGTTTCCTTCTCGCACTCCACAAACCTGTTCACTGCGGTAAGTTTAAATTCCCGTTACACTAGACTAAGTAAAACATTTTGTAATTCACAGTCTACAAATTTCTACAGATGCAACTGGTAAATAAAAAGAATCGCTAATGCCTTCCGTCTCGAATACGAGTTACAGGCAATTAATAACCTCACGGACCATTTAACGCATAGACTCCCATTAGTCATCTATCTTCATGACGTTGATGCTGTACATTGAGCAGTGGCGGCCGTCAATATTTATAAATATGATAGATACGGTATCTGCCTCTGGTGAATTATAATAATTCGTTTCTTTGTTGCAGCTCTGCGCTAGATACAGTTACCAAAACCAAAGTTGCCATAAAGAAGATATCGCCTTTCGAGCACCAGACCTACTGTCAAAGGACACTCAGGGAAATCAAAATACTAACCAGGTTTAAACATGAAAATGTAAGTGGAGAATCTTTTTCAAACACTGAAATTACTCAAACCCATCCGCTTCTTTAGATCCCACACTGCAATCCCGCCATTTTAGATGGCCCCAAATTAATACATCGACAATTATCGACTAAAAACATTTTGGCTATATAATATTTTAAAACGTTAATAGCACTGTACACCTATAGTTTTGCGGTTTTACAACAAGTACCACGAAAACTAATTTATATTATTAAAAACTAATTATAACAAAAAATTTGTTAATTATTGTAGCACATTGGAAATTTAATCTTTTTTCAGCTTACAAATATTTATAATTTTATTTAGCATAAAACTGATTTTTTTTTAAAAGGTTTCCCACAATTGTGTATTATTTCTAGAAATATACGTGCAAAAAGTAAAAAGTAATCCACATATACCAATTTTCAAATTTATATTTGTAAAATAAGATTTACCGGGAACGTTAGCTGTATAATGCTGCCACATATCGTGGCATGCGGGTAAAATATAAGATCGGCAACAACGCTTTCCAAAAAAAAAAACGGTAACCATACATTGCTACTGTCATATAGAACATATCGTACGAAGAGCTTCGGACTGGTTTCCACGATTTTTTTAACTTTTCGAAGCGAAACTATTGTCACACCTCGTATGTTCTAAATTTTTGGAAGCTCTTCCCACTATATGTTCTCTATGACAGTAACAATGTATGGTTACCATAAAAAATCCGGGACACCCCTGTTTCTGATTTCCACGATTTTTTTAACTTTTCGAAGCGAAACTATTGTCACATCCCTATTTGTTCTATAGGGCAGTAGCAATGTGTGGTTACCATCAAAAATCCGTCATTTACATCATTTCATTTACATCACCATCATTTACAATTTTTGTTAATAGGATAATTGCCCAGTTCATACCGCACGAATAGTAAGAGATTGGATGGGTCATAATGATATTAATCTTTTACCTTGGCCCGCAGAAAGTCTTGGTCCAGACTTTTATCCTATCGAAAACCTTTGGGGTTACGTAACTAAACATATTTATAAACAACGTTTCAGGCTTCAAAACGCTAATCAGCTTGGTTTAAGATGCTTGAGAAGAACTTGTGGATTTACGATATGTCCTTAATTATCTCCATGCCAAGGCGATTGGAAAGTGTCTAATTTTTTGTAATATTTTTATTCACCAAACTTTTGCTCAATAAACAAATTATCAATTTTCTTATTGCACGTCACTGAACAATTTTAGAACAAAACCCGATTTACGTTAACGAAAAATGAGAAAAATTACTGTGACAACGGAACGTCGTGCACTTTTGGGAGCCGGCGACTGTACAGTTCTCACCGCAGAAATCTTGCCAACCTACCACGCTAAGTTTCTTTATATATCCTTGCGTAAATCAGGCTTTCTTCTTGTTTACTACTATAACCGTATGACGTCACATTCGACATGTTATGAACTCGCGTGTCGGCTCCGCCCAGAGGATATAATATAAAGACCTTTCCCAATGCAGAGAGCATATTTGTTGTCATCTACGAGTCAAAATTAACCAAGCAACTTGGATCAAACCAATCAGCAATTATTGCTCAATCATGCCTCAGCTCTCACCTCGCCGCCGATCTAGGGCTGTAGCCTTAATGGAGGAAGGATGGTCGGCAAGAGCAGTGGCACGACAGTTAGATGTGTCTCATACGTGCATTAGTAACTTGAAACGCAAGTGGGAAACGGAACACAGTGTTGATCGCCAACCAGGAACTGGGACCGCTCGTAATACTATCATCAACGAAGACAGGGCATTATTACAATATTTGCGAATCCACCCCTTTGTGAATCTACGGCAAGCGGTAGCAGATACCAATTTTTCCGGTAGTTTAACAACAGCCCGTAGAAGGTGAATAGAAGGAGGACTTCGCAATTATCGAGCTCCTGTTAAGGAAGTATTGTCAGCACGCCATCGACAAGCACGAATAGAATTTGCTGAACGGTTCTTACAGGAGGAAAACCGATTTTGGCAGAAAGTAGTTTTCTTAGATGAAAAAACGTTTCAGTCGTCCAACTCCGGTGCTGTCCGGTTATCGCCCACCGAATTCAAGAATCAACCCTCAGTATGTCTGGCAACAGAGTCGTAGTGGACGGTTTTCTGTGCACACATGGGCATAGATCTCCTTTGTGGGTCCTGGTGTTATATGGCAAGTCGAGGGTCATTTGAATGGCCCTCAGTATCGCACAATATTATCTGATGTGATGCAACCTTCTGTTGACATACTTCACGAGAATGAGTTTGTGTTCCAGCACGACAACTCATCTATTCATACCTCCGCTGTTGTTCGCCAGTGGATTCAAGAGAATAATATAAATGTGCTGCCTTGGCCAGCTAAAAGTCCCGACCTCAATCCCATAGAAAATCTATGGGCTTACATGGTACGACAATATAAAGATTTAGATCAAGATATTCCGCGAAATAAGGAAGCTCTGTGGAATAGAGTACAAAATATATGGGATGGAATTCCTGAAGATTACTGCCAGCCAGCGTTTAGCCGCTTCAATGCCAGAACGTCTACAAATAGTTCTTGATAACGACGGTGGATGGACAGGTTACTAATATTTTGTTTTAATTTTAATGTATGTTATGTTAAATATGGGTTTATATTGCCTACCAATATTATTTATTTTATGTTATGCTGAAATACCAAAAGAATAAAGGCTTTTATTTGTTAATAGAATGTTTTTTTTTGTGTAAATATAAAAGGTATTACTATTCTTGTTTATTTTCTTTTTATTGTATGACTCATCTTTTCATTGTATGACTGTGGAGAACATAGGAATGTTCTCCACAGTGTTGTTAGTTTCACAGTTTCTTCAAATAAATATTTTTATGTATCATGAAGACTTTTACTATGGTTTTAAAGTATTCGTATTTCGTATTGTTAAAATTATCATATTTTAAATAAAAAATCACTGAATTACAATCATGATTTTAATGAACCTACTAAAATATTCTCAATCCTGAGTTTTACAAAAAAATATTTAACTTAAACGCATTTTTTGAAGTAATGAAGTAATTTACTGTTAAATATTTGATAAAACCAGAAAATAAAATTGTTACTCATAATAAAACAAAAAATAAACTAATTTTTTGTCTTAATTGTTCTAAATAACGCAACAAACCAAATTATAATATTTCATTATTATCTGTCAAACAATCGGCCAAATGTTAAGACCCAAACGGAGGATAAGATGATATTTTTTTTAGTTATTTTATATTGTTTGTGACAGACACATTCTTGGATTTGTTTATTGTAGGAATATTTTTCGTTATATAATAAATAAATGTATTGTGAATAGCCATTGTAGTAATACATTTTTTATTAATAATTTTAGTTATTTTATCAAAAAGTATAAGTAAACCAAAAAGTGACACCATAATTTCGACTTTTCCGATTACCTTATTAATTATGTTCTCGCCTCTTTCAATGTGAATTCGAGAATCGGCTTAACGATATTTTATTTTTCTAAAAGGGTTGGAGTAGGTCGGCATCCAATATTATTTAATTTTCCTATTTATAAATGAATGACAGAGAACGATACACCCGGTATTCGCGTCGAAAGAAAAAAAAGAGGGAGGCGGGGCAATCCCACACAGCCGGTGTTGTGGTATGTGTATGCATTCTTATGAAGTCAGATTTACACAATATCGTGAAAATTGGATGTAGGTTGGCAAGATTTCTGCGTTGAGAACTGTACATATAGGTGTACCACAGGCATCCATTTTGGGTCCTTTATTATCCCTAATTTTTGTAAATGATTTACCACAGCTTAATAGTTATAAAAACTTAACAACGTTCGCTGATGATAACACTATTTTTTGCACTGGTCTGTTAAAAAATTACATCACATCGTCTGTGCAAAACAAATTTTTGTCTTGCTTTAAAGAAAATAAGTTAAACCTAAATGTATCAAAAACTGTGTTTATAAACTTCACTCCTATCAGCCCCACAATTACAGATAGCCTACCTATTAAAGATTGACCATAAACCTATTAAACAAGTACAGTCAAACAAATTCAAATTGTGCTATTCATATGGAAAAATTATGTTCACTTTGCTTTGCGTTCTACAGGTTAAAGTATATCACAAACAAAGAATGTTATCATATTATCATGCTGCATTTGTATCTAGAGTAAGATATGGTATAATTTTTTGGGGCTCTTCTTGCCATTTTGATAGAATTTTTAAGCGACAACAGAAAGGAAACAGAAATATCGAAGGAGTCTCAAAATATAAATCGTGCCGTCCTATATTCAAAAAGCTATATTATTATATAGCTTGTACAAGATTATTATTCATATTTTATAATTTAGTGCATCGAAAATTAAATCAAGAGACATGTATGACAAACTTTGATTACCATAAATACCATCCATGCTAGAACCACCTTATTTAAGAAAATCCTTATTATATTGACATTAAATATTACAATCGCTTGGCATTGAACATAGAAAAACATTCAAAATATATACGGAATTTTAAAATATAAATTCAAAAGTTTCTCTTGTATAAATTAACTCCTATATAAAAAGTTCTTTATATAAAAGAGAAAAAAATATGTTTATATATGGCTCGTGGTCCTTGCGAGAATTTTCTATTCGAGCCCCCCCAAGAAAGGGTTGCAAATAGTAGATAGGTTGTATATAGTATAGATAATATAGTATAGATAATAGTAGGCAAGATATTTTTTACTGTTAGGGATCTTTTTTTTTCTCAATATTTTACTGCCAAAATGTCTCGTATTATATATTTGTGATGTAAAAAATACGAAAAGTAGGTGGAGACGAGTAGCAAAGAAATATATATTTTGTTTCCTTCAATTTACTTTAAAAGAGCGGCAAAATTAGGCGTCACAACAGGTGCCAGTTGTAAACGGGTTGACGACCCTGTCAGCAAGATCGATAGGACGCTCAGGAACGGGAGGAGAAAAGTGGTATGCAAGTTAAGCCACATGACCAACATGTAAAGGTAGACGTTAAATGCTCAATATTTGTAATAGGTTATTATTATTTATACAGTGTGTCCACGGATGTGGTTGAAAAAAGAGAAAACTTTTTTATTTGTCAATTTACGGAAAAAAGTATGCTTCACAAAAAAATCTGCTTTGGTTTTTAGCCATAAAAATGTACTTTAATTTGAGTTAACATATACAGGGTGTCCGTTACTACCAAGTATGTAAAAGTGAGATAACTTTTTTTCGCAAAACTTTCTAAAACACTTTGTTGGTATTCATTTTAAATGTTTAATATACAAAGGTGGTTATTTCAATCAAATTAGATGAGTGAAAATTATATAAGATTTTATAATTTTTTTTTAAATAATCTTTTAAATCTAATTTTACAACATAACTGGTTATTTTTAAAAATATTACGGATAAAATTATAAATTATTTAATAAAATTAATACAGCAACTGTTATTCAATATAACTTCCACCAGTATCCACACATTTGCTCTTCTGATAGACTCCCCGTACACATAGGCCTATTTTTTTCTCTGACAACGTCCCTTGTTCTTTTATTTCAAAACATCTAAATTATGTGGAAGGCCATCAGTACACTTTTTGCCTCAAAATGCCCCATAAAAAGAAGTCCATAGGTCAGGTGATCTAACAGGCCATTCAATTAGAACGTATCTTCCAACCAATCCGTCTCCCAACCATGCACTACTTTACCAGTCATGTTGAATGTGCTTGGCAACCGTCTTGCTACCAGTACATTTCTTCTCTTTGTTCAGGATATACGGGCATCCAACCAAGGTAGAGATATATATATATATATATATATATATATATATATATATATATATATATATATATATATATATATATATATATATATATATACATATATATATATATATATATATATACATATATATATATATATATATATATATATATATATATATATATATATATATATATATATATATATATATATATATATATATTGTGAAAAGTAATCTTGGGTTTGTAGCATTTCATTACATAGAAATAAGCAACTAGACGAATAAGAAAGAAAACACACTTACCAGTACTATATCTGGACACACATACGAAAATGAATCACTATGCATATGAAAACGAACCACTTAGAAGTTGTACAAGTTCTTTCACCTTTCTTGAGGATCTTCAGAGCTCTGAAGATCCTCAAGAAAGGTGAAAGAACTTGTACAACTTCTAAGTGGTTCGTTTTCATATGCATAGTGATTCATTTTCGTATGTGTGTCCAGATATAGTACTGGTAAGTGTGTTTTCTTTCTTATTCGTCTAGTTGCTTATTTCTATGTAATGAAATGCTACAAACCCAAGATTACTTTTCACAAAATAAATATGAATAGCAAAGAATTTCAAAGCTAATATATATATATATATATATATATATATATATATATATATATATATATATATATATATATATATATATATATATATATATATATATATATATATATATATATATATATATATATATATATATATATATATATATATATATATATATATATATATATATATATATATATATATATTGTATAATTTTAGGAAATATTAATGCCCCCAGTGTTAATTATTGCCCAAATTATTGTTGTTATGGAAACTTATGAAAATTTTAAATATCCCTATGTTGGTTGATAATTGATAAGTTATGAATTTATAATACGTGAATGCTCTATATACGTTGTTGTTTTAGGATTTGTATAAAATGAGATAATGTGACGTATTAGTATGGCGAAGAAATGTCTGATTAGCTTACAGGATACTTACACTTTTTCTTCCCTATTGAATCCTACTTGTTTATGGGCCAGTTCTATGAACACTAATTTGTAATTTACTGGAAGGATCTCTTTAAACATGAGTACTCTATCGTCCAATTAGGTCCATGTAAAAAATTTAAAAGAATAAAATCCTCTTTTCAATGACACCCGTGGACCACTGTAGCTATAAGTATTTGAAGAAAATTGCGAAATTTACAGGATAATTACAAAAAATTGCAATTATATCAAAATTTGCTGCACAATTATAAAAATTACAGATAGTAGCAAAAATTGCAGACAATTGCACCATCTTTACACCAAATTGCGAGGTGGTCAACCCCTCGTTAGTACATATTTTCCACAACAAAAATGGGGCAAATAAAAGTAGATTCACTCGCTATATGTTAAATTCTACTCCATCGTGCTTACTACGTTTTGTGTATAATACAAAGTTCCAGAAGTTTAAATCCTTTATAAGTCGCGACTGTTGTTTAAAACGGTATCCATTAGTATTGTTTAGACAGCAATCGATACACGAGTCCTGGAAGAGGATTTATTAGTTCCAATTTATAACGCTATTAGTGTATTCTTAGAAGATGCAAGATTTATAGAAGTTATAGCTGATAAAGCGAGCGATACTTAATAATGTTTTTGATGAGCAAACTAAAGCTGTTTATGTTCAAGAGTATTAGCATTTCAACTAAATAATAGGCCAATCACTGACGACAAAAAAGGTATGAATAACCCAAAAGTTTCCAAATTTTAACGCAAGGTTGGAGATATAGTACTAAAACTAAATATCATTTTACAACCCATTTGAATGTCGGAACATTATAAAAAATTGAAAAAATAATAATGGACTCATTTAGAATATTTTTTTAATGCAGAATTTAAAAGTGCGTGCATTGTTTAGTCGATATGTAAAAAATACCCCCGTTACGAGGCGGTCTAGGGCTACATAGATATTAGGGAGGGAAGCCAAGAATATTGGCGAGAACCGCATTCATAGGTAAAAAAAAATTGAGATATGATATGATAATGTGAATATGCACCTATGCTTTGGTGCCGCTACCGCGCGTAATTGAATTTTACGATTGCCATATGAAATGTAGCGTGAAATAGATGAATGAACATAAATAATATTTTCATTTTTCGTCTTCTTGATTTTACATTTTTATATATTGCGACTAGTTATGCAGATGTTTAGAGGAAATATCAATATACGTTGCAAGTAGTTTGAAAGTAAATAGTGGAGAATGATACAAAACTGATTTTCATGCTGTGAAAATTTTTATTACGTTGTTTTCTCTTAGGTGGTTCTGAAAAATCTTATAGTTACAGTGGAAACCATCAATATATGGGCTTCCATAAACACCCAGATATTTATCAAAGCAAAACAATTTAAATCCGTTTCTATCACGGCTGGCGCTCTCGCAACGCCGATATATGATGAACAAAAATGTAAGCAAAAAAAGTGACTTCTCCGCTCATAGCACCGAATATTGTGTGTTAAATTGTTTAGCTTTAATAAATACCTGGGTGTTTTTATGGAAGCCCATATACGGGGTATTCTACAAGCTCTATAGCAGATTTTCACAGATGATAGATGTTAATTTAGACAAAAAAGTTTGGATTGTTGCATACCGCAATAGATTGTACAGCGAAACGCAAGCTACGAGTTTCAACCCTACATATTTACGTGTGACGCCGACCATTGAGAAGCGAAGCAGCCCGCGACGTAACGTTATAACTGAAGCGCAACGTAAATACCCAGCATTAGGGAGCACACAAAAAACGGACCCGCGGCTCCCTGAAAAATGCCTCAAAATCAGGGCCTTATTCACTTTGAGCAGGGCATTCCGCGCATGAGTAACAGTGACATCGCTCTCTCAATCGTGTTTTTGATTCATTTTATTCTCAACTTAACAAAAACTTGCTATAATTAATTCATTTATTGCATTTGTGTTCTTGCTCTAGCAGCTATTTCGTTTATTTCGCCTTCGTTTCAGTATTTATTAATTTCGCGTTTTGCCTTGCATTTCGTAAATTAACTTGCATTAATATAATAATTCATTTAGAGTATTTAGATTAGGTATTCCGTGTTGTGAACTTAAGACGGATGGCCGTTTTGTGTTCCCTGCATTTTAAATATTAAATCTTGGTTTTTATTTCATCCTTTAACTTTAATAATCCGCTTAACCGGCGGATTATTATTTAATATCCGACTGAACACAAGCAGCCTGCCTTAGTATTTTGCAATATAGGCCGTGGTAGGTAAGAATAGTGCTTTTCCATAAACTGAAAGTATTTGTATAGCAACGGCCTCCGAATTTACGACCATATCTCTCCACTACAGCTAGTCCGGACCAGCGACCTGTTCAATCTCGTTGGTGGTGCCCAACAATTCGTTATTTTTCCTAAACTTTATATATATATATATATATATATATATATATATATATATATATATATATATATATATATATATATATATATATATATAATTGATATTAATTTCAACTTTTAATTACCTTTGCATTCGTATTAATTCCTGCGACCTTGGAGAACGGAGCATTATTATTATTTTTCTCTAACGAAATGGCTGACAATATTATTTCGAACCTGCATGTCAATTTGCACACAATTTGAGAGAACGGAAATAAGTGTTATACTTGAGCTGATATATTTTTTTAAATAAAAAGTCGAAACAGATTACAGATTAAACAGGTTACAGATTTGTTAAATATTATAGTTTAGAATAATAGTACTTTAAATTTGCAGCCACGTGCAAATCCGGGGTGCATCCCGGAACACCGCCAAATTTGTATAAGTTATGGAAAAATTTACTTAATTTTCAAAATTAATGTGGCTCCGGTTGGTGAAAGAAGTTGCAAACTTAGGATATTATTTACAATGAAGAACTCTTTCAGTTTGCAACACTTGCAATTTTTTTTCAAAAAGATAGCGAATTGTTGTTTTTTCAATTTTTTATATTGATTTTAATCATATTTAGTTTTACTAATGTATATGCAACCTTGGGTCAAAATTGAACCATGGAATTTTGTTAGAACAATTGACTTGTACTGAACTACTGAATATTTTCAGTGACTGGCCTATATAAACCCATTTCCAATGTCACAAATTATAATGGCTATTCCATCAAGCTGCGCCTCGATAAGCTGCCAGTCGTGCTTGTAACCACACAACGAAGAGTCCCTCAGGGGTTACGACAGCGTTAAGCCGCGTATACATTAGGCGAGACGCGAGCTAGCCGAGCATGCCACAAGCAATATTCGTGCCATCTGTACGGTCCTGCGCGCGACTCGCAAGCCGCATTTTCTGTCTGTTTTTGCCACGATCACAATGGGACTCTGTGGGCAGTGATCTGGCAGTGATCTGGCCGTGTCAATTAGTGCGTGTTTGTAGCAAGTTCGACGCAATTTTGTCTCGCTAGCATGTGGACCGAAGAAAAGCAGCTTTTACTAATAGAATTATACAGAGGATACACAAACTTATGGAATACCACAAATAAAGATTATTTTAAGCTGACTGCCCTAGGGACTGACCGAATTACAGATGAGATATGCAAAAAAAATATTGGTTTTTATTTTAAAAAGCATTCCTAAGTAGTTTTTTCCGTATATTTCAATTATGACCACCTCGCATGTGTGATATTATACAGGGCGTAACACAAAATTACAGCTGTTTTGAATAAAGCTTAATGCTCTATATAACTTCACTTGTGAGTTGTGAGAAATTTTAAAATCTGAAATTAGGGAGGGTAGGTCTGTATTTTTTTCGCTGATTTCTAATATGGAAAAATATGTAGGGTGTTCTATAAGAGAAAAATACCTCACTTTGTGTTATGTCCTGTATACCTACTATCACACATGCGAGGTTATAATGGTCATAATTGAAAGATACGAAACAAACTACATAGTAATGCTTTTTAAAATTTTAAAACAATATGTCTATAAAATAGAGTGTCATTTATTATTATATAGAGGGTGTTTGTGGTCCTATTTCTTTTTGCAAATTTTCAAACTCTGTTGGAGACATTCGTGTAAAGTTTTTGTACTGCCCACTAATATGCTGAAACTTTAAATCTCGCATAAGTTCTGAACCGAAACGTTATTTGTATAACTCAGTACGCCACCATCGGCAAGGATTTCATTTTGTTTTTATTAAACTGTCTGCAACCACTGCACAGCGTTATCAAAGCTGCAATTTCTTCGGTGTCAGACATACTGAAGCATACGCAGCCACGATAATTCTGAACTGAACCGAAAAACAAAACCAAAAATTCATCCATTAAATTGAAATTATTCGTGGGTAGCTCGTAGCATGCGCGTATCTCCAGACGGATCCAGAATACTCGCTGTTGGCTCGCGTCGAGCTCGCTGCTAAAAAAAAGTTACTACGAGCCATGAATAGGCTTGGCTCGCGCACGTCTCGTGCGCATCTCGCCCAATATATACGCGGCTTTATACATCTATCAACATCAACCGTAGTAGGCTGTCCGCGATTATTTCGAAATAAGTTTTTAATTAACAGGCCCTATTATCTCGACGGTAAAGTTTGGTCTGCCATTAGCCCTGATGAAATAGAACTTTAATTCGATTAATATAATTACTTCCGAGTGTAAATTTAATTACGCCGAGGCGTCTGTGGGGATACACGGCGTATAAAGGCTTTATGTAATTTAATTCCATCAATATTACACGCATTGTATAAATTGGATTGGGTAGGACTACATGTTATTACAAATTTTACATATATATATATATATATATATATATATATATATATATATATATATATATATATATATATATATATATATATATATATATATATATATATATATATATATATTTAAATAAAATAAAAATAAAGTCCTACGAAGTTCAACAAAGAAAATTTTAATCCATTAGACAAATTGTTAATACACTCACCGGCAAAATAATCGATCCCCTCAAAATATTGAAGTTTGCTTATCAATAACTTTGTTATTTTAAATCCGATTTAATTATTTTTTTTAATCTAGTACCTAAATTTATAAAGAATCTCACAGGATAAATAAAAAATTAAATTAAAAAAAAACTAGACAAATGTCATTATACAGGGTGACAAAAAAGTGCATTTTTACTCTAACTTTAAAACAATATATGGAGTGGCCAACCTGTTAGCTACATGTATTCCTTATATTTTCTCTTTTTATTTGTTACAATAACTTTTTTTTTGTTAAAGATACAAGGGTTTTAGAAAAACGTTACATTTTACATTTATTTCTATAACAATTTTACCAATTAACCATAACGAAAACGACCTGAAAATAAACTGAAAAACCTAATCAACTTAGTACGAAGTGTTTCCCCACGTGCAGGAATAACTGATGCAATTGGTCTTAGCTTAGCATGCCCTCAATTGGGTTTTGAATGTAACCCTGGTTGATTTGCTGCCATTCTTCAATTAAAACTTCACTAAGCTGCTGTAAAGTTGCAGGAGCTGGTACATGAGATTGTACTTTCCTTCCAAGAACATCCCAAACGTGTTCAATTGGGTTTAGGTCTGGACTTGGAGTAGGTCAATTCATTACTGGGATATCAACCTCCGCTAAATACAACGATTCGTGCAACATGCGGCCGGGCATTACTATGCATCAACATAAAATCGCCACCGATGAACGGCACAAAAGGAACATCATATGGTTCTAAAACGTCTCTTATATACCTATCTCCTGTCATAGCTCCCCTATTCGCTATGGCTAAGTCCGTCTGGGCTTCCATACTCACGCCACCCCACATCATTACCGAACCGCCTCCATAACTTACTCTTCTGCGAAAAATGGTTTTGGAAGAAACGCTCACGAGTTCTACGGTAAATTTTGTCACGTCCATCCGGTGATCTGACAAGCTATGAAAGTGACAAGTTGTCACACCGTTTCAACCTACTGGATTGTTTTTAAACGTATAAAATTCACAGTTTTCTCCTCGTAAAATATAAAATTAGAAAAATGTTGGGAAACACTACTTTGTGTAACTCGCATCCTTTTGCGGAACTCGCTACATACTGGTTACATAAATAGCTAATATGCAATGGAAAACAGTCTTACTCTTCGTCATTTTCATGTACGATCCAGGAATTGCAGTATTTCCGAAGCATTGACCACACTTGGAGGAACAGCGTAATCTTAGTTTTTTTTTGCAGGAGCATGGATCTAACTGGTATCCCATCCGCTCTTGTACCTAAAGACATACAACTTTATTATTTCGACTAAGTAATAATTATTTATTAATAATTAGACAGCGCACCTAATAATAGACAGCAGCGTTTTTGGTTGAAGGAAACGCTGCCAAATTAAAGTTTGCAGATAGACCTTGAAGAGATATTATTCGATTGTGTACAGTACATCTAAACGTATCAATTTCTTCTTTGCTATTTTTGTGACTGTACAACTTGGTAATGAATGTTACGTCGTAATATGCTTCAGTTTTTGTTACAATTCTAATATGTTCGTTACCTTACTATCAGCTTTGGCAACTTTTGCGGGCCGTATATACACCTACCAAATTTTAAGTCCTTGGCTCATCGGGAAGTAGTTGAAAAAGCTGTTGCAAGATTGGAAACAAACATAAACAAACAAACAAATATACGAAGTCAAGCTAAATAAAACCGTTTAACAAAATCACGTCTTTTAACCGGAATAAAAACAAAATTTGTTATAACTTCATAAAATTCCCTTTTTGTTGTGCGCATTCGGAGCAACTCTGGTATTGAAACCGAAGTACCGTAAACGTTGGTATAAGTGGCTTCAACCGCTTGCCGATAGATGCATACATTTTGTTTTCAAAATCAACCGCTATTCCATATTACCAGCATATTCCATATTTGCACCTTCTCCCCTAAGAAGAAATTACTTGTTTCCCAGATTCCAAAAAATCGCGCTTATTCAATGCAAAAAAAAGTGTACCGTCACAAAATTTTATATTAATTAAATTATTTTTAGAAGAGAAAAAATAAAAAACCGAAAGTTCGATTTTCGCCATTTTCTCTCAAAAAACCCCTTTCAACTCTTAAAGAGAAATTTAACAATTTCCCTTTATCTCGTGTTTAGTTTTTGTTTTTGTCTTAATTATAAACCTAACAACATTTTTCGGCTGATCCTTGCCTGTTAATAATTTCATTTTTTAGCCTTCAAAATCCGCTTAGGCACCAGTCTGTAATGATAGTTTATGTTTTTGGTAACTATGGAAAATACTTGCCACTGCACTTAATTACACTTCTTTCGAAGGTGGTACTTTGCGATGTTTATTTTATGAAGTCTGATTGCAGCTCGATATCGGTCCCATACATTATTTAGCAGATGGTAAAAGCATAACAAACCCTGAAATGTATACTTAGTACGAATACATTTTCACCATCAATAATATATACGGTAACAGGATTCCTCTTCAGGATCGATTTCTGAGCGATATTGGCAATGCGAAGTGGCCAATTTCCCATTTGTAACGGTGCGGCCTCCGATAACGATGTGATACAAACGCGCGTTTCCAGTAATGACCTCATTAATCCCGTAATATTATACCTGCCAATAACCGCTTTGTAATACTGTACTATTTCACGAAAGAGTCTAATTTCGAATTAATATTTTTGTACAATTATTACGAGAAACACAGATTACTAATACAAATGATAATGTTTATTCACAGCCATGCGGTACTAAACTGAGTATATATATATAAGAAGAAGAAGGCGCAAGGCGGAAAATGCAAGCTAGCAGTAAAGGTCTCACCAAGGAAAACTCCCAAGACAATCAAATACACAAAGGCGAAAAGTGTTATCAAACGATAACGTACATTATAAGGCGTTTGCGGGAACAAATATTTAAAAACATAAGATTTAGTGTCACCACCATATACATAAGCTACAGTGACGGGAAATTAATTGGAAACTATAGGAAACAATAATTTAATCATTTCTATTCTCTAATTTATAGAAGAAATTTCAAAAACTCCTTCAATGTTACTATTATTTGTTTATTTTTTGTATAACATAATAGTTGTACATTTTTAAAAACAATTTTATATCTTATTTGAAAAGGGCTAAATTTAATGTAGTAGGAATAAAGCAAGTGTTTGTTTGTTTGATAATCCAGTGAACAAAAAATTTCCCTTAATTTTTTATTAGATTATGCTTTTATTAATTAACTTATTTTCTAAGTTTTAAATTAACATAAAAACCCTGATAATTGTCATACAAAAACCTTAGATATTTTTCACTTCTTGGAGCAATTCTTGAAAGGCTTTAGAAACGATCTCCGTTGGAAAAAATTGGGGAAAAAAATTATGATTCTCCACTTTGTTAGTAACAATCAGAAAAATTGAAAGAAAGTGAGTGACACGTAGAAAAATTAGTTAATATAACATACGACACATGGTTGTTTTTATTGTAGTTTGTAGCATTGAAAAAAAAATTATAACACGAAATTTTTCTCTAATGTTTGACAATTATCAGGGTTTTTATATTAATTTAAAACTTCAGAAATTAAGTTAATTAACAAAAGCATATCTTCTAATAAAAAATTATGGGAAAATGAAGATGATTGTTTATTCAAATATCCAAAAAGTATGTGAATTTTTTTATTCCTTAATATTCATATTTAATGCGATTAAACTTTTATTGGTTGTCCGAATCGGTCTGCGCGCGTGGAGATCCCATCACCCGTTTTTAGCCTTATTTTCACCTCTAAATTAAAATTATAAATATTGATGGTAGAGTTCCGGGAGGAGGGTTTTTTTAAGGAAATTTCCTATTCTTTAAGGATCTTTTTTTCGATATCCGATATCTGCAATTGTTTTTGAGATATTTGCAAAAAACGACCCCCCCCCTTTTTTATTAAATTGTTTATAAATTTTATAATTTTTACCGGCCCCACATAAAATTTTTCAAAAAGTTTCAAGATGTCATTCCGAATCGAATGTGCCCTAAATCATAATTTTCTTTCATTTCTTTTCGGTAAAGGCCAAGAGAAATTCATCAAAATGGCAAGACTATCTTAAGCGTGGTATCGACAAAGGTATACTACTTCATGCATTTCAGTTACAATCACTAGGAATTGCACAGCGATTTTGTGTATTTATTAATTCAATAAATTACAAGCCATATTGTCCAATACTCTTAAAAACTCGCTGTTTTTTTTTTGTTCCTAGGTTAGAAACTAGCCATAGTGACTTTTAATTGTAATTTTGCAAGTAGGAATGTAATGACTAAAACGCCAATATTTTATGCCCCCACTTTATGTAATTCGATCTTTATGCGACATCCATTTTTGTAGTTTACAAGGGCTAATTCAGACCTACGAATAGGTCTGTTCAATATGTGGAATCCACCCAGCGCATTCGCCATTTACTACAAGTACTCGTAATGCATGTTTCCGTTATAATAGGGATCTTATAAACAATAATTAGACCAAGCTCCCATGACAAAAATGGTAGACAGGCTAGTAAAAATTTGTTAATTGTTATTTTTATGATTTTTATGAGTCAGACAAGTTGTAACAGTAAATTTCATTTTAAAACAAAAGTCAAGGTGTTATGAAGTTCACTTTCATAAAAGAAATATTTTTAAAAAAAGGGCTTTCAGAAATTAATTAACGAAATTAATTATGTTGACAATTTTTTCAAAAATAGTTCATTATTTACCACAAATTGGGTAAATTTCAAGCAGGTGTGTTGAAGAGGAAAACAAACAGGAAACAAATTTAGGTATATAAACCTAAATGGTATTTTAGAACCCTTTAGATCTTGGTAAACGTTAAATATTTTGCACTAATTCAGAATTTGTCAAATTTCAGCGGCACAAAATAGGAAATTCCCCAGGAGTGACAAAATTTCTGCTTATATCACCCTAATGTTAACCACAATGTAGTTTACCCGTGAGATGAAAGTGGATTAGGAGGGTGGCGAAATAAGTTATATTTAGGGGGAAGTAGAACTTTCTTGATGCCTCGCTATTATATTAAGACAAAATTGTTCCGAAAATAAATTTCTATATATTTCACATGGGACGTATCCTACATGATGCTGATGTTTCCAAGACGACCAGAGGTTTAAGGGTTGCTATAGGATATTTGTATTTGGCATCATCTGTTTGAGAAACAAACTGGTCTGTTTTTTTAATATAAGCAATATTTGCGTTAATTTATAAGAAATGGTTGCTGATATACGAGTCTTGCTAAAAGAAATGAGTAGGGATGAGTGACGGCGATCCTTCACGATTGCTGAGGCAGAACAACTTTTGCGAATCGGTCGGTTTATAGCATAAATATTTGCCGTTTTTAAGCCGTGAAAGGAAAAAGATACTGTTGTTTTTTAAAATATATGACTTTCTGCCCAACAAATTGCCGTTCGACTTGCCTGATTTAGTCGCGGAACACCTAACCACATCTAACCATTGCACATCAAATTTCTAAATAGAGAAATATCGACGGGTGAAAAAGTTTTGAAGAAAAATATTATAGAGGTTGCTTTATATTTGTTGCTGAATATCCGGCCGGATGCCGGATATTCAAAAACTGCGACATAATTCCCTAAAATAAACTTTAATACATAAATATTTGTGTGGTAAATAATTATAAAATGGCTTATAATTATGACTGCTTTTATTTAAAGTAGAAAAAGTTACAAAGTCACAAAGAAAATAAAAGAACCTTGTTTTTAGTTTTTTTGTTTTTAGTTTTTACGACGCAAATATGCAGCAAGCAGCGAGTAAACAACTGATACTGATACCCGAAACCGCCCGAATCGATCCGGTCACGTTGCGCTTCGCCTGTGTTGGACGGATATTCGGCTATCCGGCATCGCAGCTCGCCGGACATCCGGTATCCGATATCCGGACAAACAACTATCCGTTGCATCTCTACTTTTTACCCCCTTGTAACAATACATCAGGGGTACAAGGTTACAGGGTCACATACTGTAGTTGTATTGCATTTGTTCAAGTTGTCCGCTAAATTTTTCTTCTAAATTCTTTCATAATGGAGAAAATAATTAAAAACATTTTTTAGTCCGATTTTAGAGGGCTGTAACTTGGAGGGGAAGGATTTTGGAATAAATATAAAATACCCATTAATTTTTGCTGAAAATGCACCTCAAAATATTTCACATAAGTTTAGAAACACCCTGTATATTAAATAAGATCGGTAATGGTCTCCTTGTCCGAGTACTTTTTTACCTCAAAACAATCCTATCTGTTTACTCTCCCCCGACTTGGTGGTGTTATGTAGTGTCATCTTAGTACGTTTAAGTAACTTTTCGTTCGTAAAACTTATTTCTTCCAAAAGTCTATAACCCAATTTCCAGTATTTTAGTTGGTATATCATTCGTTCTTTCGGACGGTGAGTGTGTAACGGTTGGAATAAATTCGATAAAAGAATTTATAGCCTTTTGTGGAAAAGCCCCGGACACGTCGATTTTGTTTTAAAGATGTTCATCTTTTTTTATATGTGACAATGTGACATGTATTGATCGTTTCTTGTTTTTGAGATAATGACGTGACTGACATTTTTTTATTGCAACCTAATTTTTTTTAAATAGTTTAAAGTATAAGACACGAAGAAGAAATACGCATTCGAGATAGAAACAAGTGGACTACTCTATTATATGAAGCAATTTGCAAGCCACGTCGTGCCACGTAACGAAGTCCCATTGCCGTTGTTGGCTGTAATTAAGGGGTGAATATATCGTGAAAGGACATTTAGACTACCCTCAGCAGTCGGCGGCGTCATAAAACCCTAATTACCCCAAGTAGTGAACTGTTTCGAGTAGTTTCTTTATTAGTTAATAATTAATGGCCTCCATCACGGAGATTAACATTGAAATTTATACTTAGTAATGCGCGGGATGTGATTAATGAAGTTAAAGTTGATTAAGTATTCCCCTAATCTAGCAAACATTTCATGAATTAGATATTAGTTGTAACAAAATCGGTTTTGACGTCGGTATGCTTAATATATTTGATATCGGGTTTGAACTGATGTGAATGAAAATTTTTATTCTATTACGCCATTTCCTCGCGTTGGCGACTAATAAAAAAATCGTATCACAGGGGCTCAGCTGCTCAGACGGAGGTCGGGTTTTAAACTCGTTAATTTGAAAACTATTTATTACCTTAAGGGAGCCAGATTGAAATATAAACGTTAAAATTTTATTATGGTAAACAATTAATAAAATTAATAGTCATATACAGGGTCTTTCACACTCGATGGCCTGGTAGACGTATCTGGAGAACAAATAATGTTTTCTTTTTGAAAATTCGGTAACGTAGATAGGTGAGTCATAAGTTTTACATATTTTAAATATTTTCAACGTACTGTAACTTCCGGTGTAACAGGAAGTTAATGATATGCTATTTTTTAAATAGAACACACCATATATTACTACATTTTTGGATTCTACGTTACAATCTGAGTAACTGTCATGACTGATGGCAACTTCGAGTGCCTGCATGCGCTGTTCAGAGGGGTGTAACTGGAATAGCAAAGTTTTAACTATTCATTTCGGGCCCTTTTATACTAAATGGAATTAAGTGGAAAGTGATTTTCTGTTTTGTTAAATTTAAGTCACTAGGTTTACTATGTTAGCGTATATGTAGTATTTGTTATTAGATAATCAAGCGATATGGAGAATTATTGCAAAATGTACATATCCATTTCACTCTGGTAAGTACTTGTCAAATTTATTTCACATCCAAACAAGCATATCCGGCCTAATTACAAGGATAATAAATCGCAAATACCATTTCACTGAGCGACTAATAATAATTATTACAGTGAGTGTGAGTAATCATAAACACAAGTAAATTAAAACGATAAGTAGCTACCTAACTAAAACGTAATTTTAATGAATGTGTAAAGATATAAGGCGTCATCACTAACGGAATTAATCACAGACAATGCAATCCGCTACTGTCTGCGTTGCATTCGCACTGTTTTTATGAAACTGTAGTAACGCGTACGTCGAAATAACTTTAACCACGTCATTACTAGTGATGCCGCAACCCCTAAAATTCATTAGTTGTATATTAATTTTTGTCTTTAGATAATCATTGTTTTTAGATAAATTAAATGAGATTGCCCCCAATAAAATACACAAGCAGGTTGCAGTGTGTAGTGACTGTAGAAAAAGTATAAAAAACGTCATTACATTAGAACTATCATTAGTTCAGGTGACAATTATTAAAATAAATAATTTCCTAAATCTAATGAAAATGTATCTTTGTCTGTTGTATAATTATTAACAAAGAAATCGACATGTACTGATAGCTCATTTGACAATTTGAGATACCTAGATATATAAACGAATTAGATCCATAAATTAGATTATTAGATTATTATTAGATTCTATAAATAACCTCTTCAAAGACTATGTTTACATTAATAAATATAGCATCTCATTTGTTATATTTTGCAAAATTTTAGTGCTAGATTAAGAAAAATAAAAACCTCAAAATATATCTAAGCCAAAGCAAAGAGAGAAAAATCTACACCTGGAGATGGAAGGTCAGATAAGGAACGATCTTAGAGGAAAACAATAGTTTTGAGTTACAAGCGTGGCTAAAAACATTTATTAACATGCCGTCTCGTATAAACATAAAATATTAAATGAATGAAGTTATACAATGTGCATGTGGGTATTTATTTCCGCTATTCTTGTTTTTTCGCAAACCAAACTCGGCACATTTTTGTATTTTAAATTTAACAAAAACAATTAACTACGATCCGGCAATTGGTTTGAAATGGCTAAATTACAAAATCGACGATCAGTCATTTAAATTTTAGTGATTTCTAATTCCAAAATCATACACAATATATCGTTCATATAATTATTATTTCTCACCGGGCCGCAAAATGTAAACAAATTGTTATATTTTGATGGCTTGCACCCGGAAATGTACTTTAAAAACTCCACTTACTTTCATTATGTAAATATCTATAGAAAAAAATACTTCCCTATCCCAAAAATAATCCCTCTAAAAAATTTATTGTCTCAATCACACGAACTAATTCGCTAACACTAGGTACTAAATTCCGGGTTAACTCCATAAATCACAAATAATGAAAAGAGGTGTGAAATAACGATGGACTGTGAAACTACCTCAAATCATAAAGGACCGAAAAATGTTCAACAAAATATTCATGTCTTACTAAACAAAGGGCAAATTGTTGTCCGACTCCGTCTGTATTGGTTCGGTAAATGCGCCCTTATGAAATTATATCGGAAATTATATGAATGTCGAAGTATGTATATTATTTACTAGCATCTTCTCTTGTACGTGTTTTGCAGTGCGAAATATTACATTGGAAATTATCAGAACAATAATTCCTTGACCCGTCGTACCAGGTACCTTTAGACTACTTGATAGGGGTAATTCCATTAGACCGTTGATTCCTTCAATCAACGATTAGACACTTCTTAGTAGGTGGTAATAACTTAAAATTTTAATAAAATTTGGCTGATATACTTATTGGGTAGCTGGTATATAATAGTATTTTATATTTTTTATATACAAATAGTATGTTAAATGAATTACCTCAAAATGTAATTAGCAATGCAAGTTTCTATATATGTTAGTAATTAAGCAGTGTATTTTAATTGAAAGACTCGCGAAAGTAAAACAAATACAGGTTATATCATTTTTACTTAAAATAGTAGTTGATTAAACGCGTTATCACATTGTTAACGTGAAGATATAAACAGTACACTGTTGATTATTTCATATTATTTACACGTTTCTTATTTGGCGCATTGCATCTTAGTTTTATGTAATCTGATTGAGGAATCTGATAATGGAAAGGTAATTATAAGTTTAAATTTAAATATAAGTGTAAGTTTAAAAACTGAAAATTATTACCTACCTAAGAAAAAAATTATTATTGTTCTCGATTATCTATCAATGACTATTCAAATCTTAATACTATTTATTTCCTTATAAGATTGTATACAGAAATTGAAGCCGGTCTTGAAAAAGTTGGCGAGGCCTGCTAAAACATCGGCAGGCGTAAATGAAAATTATGTTTGGGGCTTGTCTAAAAAGCAATAGGTTCAATCAAACAGTGTCTCATACAGTACCAGCATCTGCTGAGACCTACCGATTCGCCCTTTCGTACACTCAGGCTAGGCGATTTTTTTTGTACAAAATACCAGCCTTAATATGCACAGTAACAAATTCATTACTCTTCGGCTTTGCTAACCGATGATCCAGCATAACTCCAAATGAAACCAAAGTAATATTGGGCTTGCTGAATAAGGTTCTTGTCTCGGCTGTCTAAACAAAAACCATATATGAAATCGCTTTAATTAAAATTAAATAATAGATATTCACAGAGCATTTTTTTAGTGAGAAATTAAAATATAACGGTTCGAGTAGAGAAGTTTCAAAGCACCGAAACTTTTTTGCACTAACTTTCTTACGTAATCTCTAAAACTAAAATCTGGATCCAAAATAATACCTAGATTTTTAGTTGAATATAGGAACGATAGACGTACGACATTTATTTATATCAACAAATTATCTTTAAAAAAGCTAACATGATTTCCTTTGCCAAATAACATTAAAATGATTAAGTTGGATTGAGTTTAAAATTACGATCAGCCGAACGTTCACTTAACTTTAAAATCTTAAGATCATCATTGTGAAGACCCGCTGCGCGCCCAAAATACTGATGGTGAGTCAAAATAAACGTGCGTATCATCAGCAAACGCTTGATTTTCAACCTACCTGATTAATTATTGTAAAAACTCTAATTATGTTTAAGTAGGATAGAACGGCCCCATTTGTCGTCTTCTATTTAATTAACAATCCCGATCGCTAGCGTGAATGCAACTGTATTTATCTAACTGTACGACATAATAAGATCGACTTGATCGAATTCCAATTTATGAGAACCCACCGCTAATTCAATGTTTTCTCTGTTTCAGATAATTGACATTAGGGACATACTGCGGGCGGTGACGATAGATCAAATGAAAGATGTATACATTGTACAGTGTCTGATGGAGACTGACCTTTACAAACTCTTAAAAACACAGGTTAGTGGGTTTATTGTTTGCTCTGGTCCGTTGGATGTATATTTGCGGAGGCCGTAGGACAGAAATGCGTTGCGGTTTGTTTTTTTAATTCAACTAATTAGGTTCTTCGTTACAATGTTTTTAGTTTGTATTTTTCTATCCGATACGCTGTTGTCGTATCTATCGCCATCGATAATGGCACGTCTACATTAAACTGGAGTTCTCTAATAGTTACGATATATATATATATATATATATATATATATATATATATATATATATATATATATATATATATATATATATATATATATATATATATATATATATATATATATATATATATATATATATATATATATATATATATATATATATATATATATATATATATATATATATATATATATATATATATATATATATATATATATATATATATATATATATATATATATATATATATATATATATATATATATATATATATATATATATATATATATATATATATATATATATATATATATATATATATATATATATATATATATATATATATATATATATATATATATATATATATATATATATATATATATATATATATATTAGCTTTTAAGTTCTTTGCTATTAATATTTATTATGTGAAAATAAATATTGACGAGTACTTAACGAACTTATAGTTCAATTATAGCAACTAATATATCTTGTATACCTTAATAATTACTTTATCTGAATAATTAGTTGTTCACTGGTAAATGAAACAAACAAGATTTAGAAATATTATATTTTTGTTACCATACAAAGGTACTTATATTGCAGGGCTACCGAACTAAATATAATAAATTCAGGGCTCTCAAAGTGTCCTAAAATCATAAAAAACATAAAATTAGTCATTTTGTCCTAAAAACGTCCTAAAATGGAAATATCTGTCATAAAATTCGTAAAATTAAACAAATTAAGTAGTAGTTCATTTCATGTCTTATAATAAGTACACGTACACGAGCATTTGAAGAAAAAGAAGAATATGACCAGAGACTACTTCTCTGTAGACTGTGGTATGACTGACAAACATAACCTATGTTTTGTTGGCGGGTATAGCGATGTGAGGATATATATATATATATATATATATATAATCCTATACCCACATCATGGCAAGTATTTTGTCGGGTTCTTGGCACGACGCGACGGCCGCGACCGTTCGCCTGTACGTAGTTATTACTAAAAAATGGTATTGCTGTTGTATGTTGCCAAATGAAATGCAATTGAATTAATAATTATTAATACATGCAAATGCAAAGGATATCTGTGTTTATATCACATTTTATGCTAAAAGCAGCTGCTGCTTTGTTATTATGTACATCTGCTATTTTTATATGGGAATATTCTCTGAACCTCCCGGGAGGAATATTCTTTTTTAGATATCCATAAAATATCACGGGAATATTTTTCTTCTAACGGATTATTAATAGAATATTCGATTTAATAGACCTACATATTAATAGAACATAATATGTAGAGAATATTACAGGAATATCCAGATGAGTTTATCTTTTAAAGAAGGAAATAAGAATATTCTGCCAGTATTTTTCATAAAATACTTATTATGTAAAACAATAATTCGTTTTTAATATTATTTGATATGGAGACATAAGATATAGAGTAAATTGATTAATAAGATTAAGAGTATTAAGAGTATTGAGAGTAAAACTTAATTTTCATTAATATGTCCTAAAAACATCCTAAAATTCTACAAAATATTGTCCTAAAATCATAAAATAAATGTGGAAGTTTGCTCTGAGAGCCCTGTAAATTATAAATACAAAAAAATGGCCAATGACATTCATTATGCTTATACTAAAAGCATAGTGAATGTAGAAATGAAACTATATACTATATAACTCAAAATTAAAATCTAATATGTATTATATTACTCTATATATTATATACAAAATAAACATACTTGTATTGCAGTAATACAAAACTAAAGAATATAATAATTATAAAAGAAATGGCTTAATTGTTATACTTATACTGGAAGTATATTTAAGTTATGTAAAAAGGAACCTATACTGAAAATTAAACACTCTAATATAAAATATAGAACAAAGGTCTGATCAGTCATTGTCCATTCATCCAATCATCAATCCATTTCTCTATATAGCAATTCCCGACAAACAAAACCCAATAATCACAACGTATATAACGCGACTCACGATGCAATACTAAATGAGATGAGAAGCATGGCACATTTAAAAACCCAAAGTTACGGCAACTCGTACTTTAATAGTAACTACCTAAAATCACTTGCACATGGTATTAATTATTTTTTTGTTTAGTGATAAATACACGGTCCAGTAGCAGCAGGTGTGTTCTCTTACGGGACTGATTTTACTTGCGCCAATAGGGAACATTCCCATTTTTTATTTGCATAAAAATGTTCTACCATACTGAAAAATAAGATACGCAAAATATGACGCCTTAATTCGCAATAATAAATGTGTTATAAATTATTAAAATCTGGCGCGCGAGCGAACCGTTTCAAACAGGTTCAAAGTCGTGACGCCACATCCTACAATTTACAAACGACCAGAAGATGGATTCGGTCGGCTACGGGAGATCCCAGCATCGACCGCTTGTTTTCATAGTTCATTCGGCCGCTTTCCGGCGCAACGCCTACCGAATATTGTAACCTGTGGTGTTACAGCTAGTTTCGGGCCGCGTCAATTTATCGCTAGATCCTTCACACTGTTCGTGCGGAATTAGAAATCTTGTTTTTTTTGTGAAGTACACGTTTTATTACAACGTTACGCTATGTTTTTTCGTATTAATTTTATATTTAAAATTTTAGTTATGTTCCCTATTAGCACTCTCTTACCGTATTTTTTTCAATTAACAACAAATAGAAAAGTAGTAGTAGCAGCACACATATTTTTTTTCAAATGAGTACTGAGTAGGTCAGTTAGGTCATTTGTCACAGTGAGGTCATTCTGCATATAACTGCAATAATATTTCTTGTCTGTTTACACAATTTTGAATTTTTACAGTAAATTTTAATTTTCATGTAGTGTGCCGTGACGGACCTGTAATTATTGTTGTAATCTTTATAAAAAATCAAAGAAGAGTGTGTACGT